>JAODAL010000195.1:127500-377701 GCA_025379985.1 Phyllomedusa bahiana
TTAAAAATTTGTTTCTATATTCTGTCACAATTTCATTCATTATGTGTAGCCAAATTTTGATGCCATATCTAACAGGGTAGACCAGTCTTATTAATTCCTTATAGCTGAAATATTGAAACCACATCCCTTTGAGCCCCTTCCCATACCCCTTAAATTAAAAAGGGACAAAATTCAGCGAAAGCAAATACTTTGCTGTTTTTTGGGGGCCCTTTTTATTTACCTTAAACGGGAAAATTGACAGAGGACCCTTACAGTACATACATAGAAGCTTTGGTTCAGGAGCATGCAATCTACCTACTCTGAATATTTAATTTTTTAAAACAGATTAGAACTTGATGAGATGCACCAAATTCATCACATTGGCTCATATGTGTGATACATTTGTTACATCTTTAGACACTTCTTAACCCCAAAACCCCCCCCTTTTTGGGTTTGGGCTTAATGTGGGAAAAAATAATGTTCAAAATGAAAAACCCTTTCCCAACAATGTGGGCTAAATGTACACCTCTTCCACTTGTTTTATTTAATTGCACACAACATCTAATACATGTTATAAATGTGACAAAATTTTTAGCTCTTTTGGGGAAACCAAAAAAAATTTTTACTAAAGAGATTCAAAAATTTAAACAACTTTTAAAAAATTTAACCCTAAAAAAAAAGGGGGCCTGATCCCAAAGGGGCCGAGTACACATTCAGTCTCGGGCCAAATTTTTTACAAAAGTGAACAAAAATTTTCATTTTAAAAAAAAGTTAGATCGGGAAGATCCCAAGCTTTTATAGGTACAATAATATATTAGCTGTGATGGTCAGTACAACAATAAAATATATTAACCATCTTTGTAAATATAAATGGGTTCACAGTTCTGCGCTGCTTAATATATCTGCAAAAAAGTATTTTTGGCCTGATTTAAAACCGGGATGGGATAAGGTATTCGGGTTTCCCTTTTGGGCAGAAAAAGGGGACCCCAAACCCCCCTCCCCCCCCGGGAAAAAGGGAAAATTAAAGGGAAAACCCCCATCCCTTTCCTATCGGGTTTTTAGGGGCACCCTAGGGGTTTGCCGGCCTTCCCCCTTTCCCTCAAAGGCCCGGGAAAGGTACAAAACGCGCACTGTTAAAATATTTTCTGTAGCCAAAAACCCAAAAATTGGGATAAATAAAAAATGTAAAAAAATCCCATTTTTAATTCTCGGGAATTTTTTTAAACCCCAACCCATGTTTTATGTAAAAAAAAAAAAAGCCTTAGAAAAATTTCTCTGCTTTTAGTTGCTTAATAAAATTCAAAATTTCTTACAAATACCCCCGGGGGAGGCTTAGGGGTTTTTAACCGGGGAATGGTTTCCCTCTCTTTTATCCCTTTTCCCTCCATCTTTATTACTTTTTCTCTGGGCTTTTTCCTCCAGTGCAAAATTAGCTCCCCCCTATTGGGGTGAATGCTGCCCGGGAAATTTTGTTATTTTAACTTTTATCCCCCAGGGTTTGTTTTGAAGAGAAGCAAAAGGAAAGGGCGGCTAAATTAAAATAGTTTTCTAAATTTTAAAAAGGGAAATAGTATGAAAAGAATAACCTAATAGTTTTAGATCTAGGTAGTTATAGGTACATGTAAAAATCCAAAAAATAAAAGCTCAATAACTTTTAAAAGAACCTCACAGAATAGGATATTTTTTTTATTAATGATCACTAGTGAGTTTTTTATGTTTTTATAGAAGTATAAAAAGATCATTGTATTATGCATCCGAAATATTTACCTAATTTAACAAAATTATTTTCCTTTGATCTTTTCACTCTACTATTTAGCAATTTTTTTTTTTTAAAATTTAAAATTTAAACCAATAAAGCTCAAAATTTAAAAATTCTGAATTTTTTTGACAATTTCCAAATAAGAATTTTCCTACGAAGCCTCAAAAGGGTTTTAATGCAAAAAAACTTTTTCACTTTGTTTTAAATTTAACCAGAAAATACCAAGTGATATTCAGACAGATCCTAAAAAGGACAGACATAGGTATAAAGATTTTGGGAGACATCTATGAAAACTTTCTAGGTGTAAGACTTTCTTTGTTCCTCATATCAACCAATTAGATCTCCTCTTTTTCATTTTTTTCAGCTTTTGGTGGTTGCTTTTGGCAACAATAAAGTCTTTTAGACCAAAGTTTTTTCCCTTTTACATAAAGGCTCTTTGTTTTCAATTGAAAAACTTTAAAAATTTTAAAATTTTAAAAGGGGGGTTTATCTCATTAAAAATTGTTTGTTTTTTTTTTTTTAAATTAAAACTTGCAAAAAAAAGGGCCCCCTTTGCAATAGGGTGCCCAAATTAAACGTGCCCTTTAACCTATTCTAAAAATTGCCCTCTTTGTATGGGCTTCCCATCGGGGTTTTCCTCAGGTCGCAAAAAGTTTTACAAAAACGTTTTGATCCCCTGAAAAAGTTCCAGCACTGGTTACAATGTTTCCAAAAAGACCTAGCTTCTACGGGCACCAAAGTAAAGGCCGTAAAACCCAAAAAGCCCTAAATTTTAAAAGTAAAACCAAAAAAACGGGGTTAGGTAAGATAAAAGAAATGTAGTGGGGGAAAACCCCTTTAAATTTCTTTTTTAATTTAGGAACTAAAGTTTTATTTCTTGAATATTACGGAAACCACAAGCCCCTCATCCCTGCCACTATTGACATGGAAGAAAAAAGGGGACTGTTCTCTACCCTACATAGGTCTTGCAATGACAGAACAGGGGTAATGGTGTTTTGCACTGGTGTAAGATCAGGATATTGGGTCTTAGGGCATTTTGTTAGGAATAGTCTCATTTTTTTTACTTGCTGCTATTGCGGTAATAATAGTGCTCGTTAACGGGAAAATATTTCTAGCAAGTCCATTACGTTGCTTGGCAGACGAGACAGATTTCCATCAGATTGTCCATTCACACACTCCAATTACCGCCGCAGTCTATTGGATAGGGTAACGCAGCCGCCTTATCTAGTAGTAGTGAGAATGCGGATTTCGGAGCAGTGGCTGCTCAGTGTCACCTCTCCCCATCATGTGTCAGGCAGGACGGAGGGAGGAAGAGCAGCGGGCCAGAACTTGGCATCAGCAGGACGTCCTGCATTGTTTGTCACACACAATGGAAACAGAATCTTTGAAAAAGAGCAGATTCTACCAAAGTGAGGATGTTCAGCTGGAGTCAAAAGGGAGGGAGGGGGAAACGTGCGGGCCCGGGCACGGGAATTCCCATCCCAGGGAGGAGGGGGGGACCCTCAGGCTTTACGGGAAAGGGACACGGGAAATTTGAGTTTTTTAAAACCAAACCCATTTATGCCAATCTTGCTAAAAATGTACCATAATATATCATACAATGCCCTTTCCCAAAAGATTCCCCAAGCTCGGAATGATGGTTTTGAAAACAGGGGGGGACCCCAATAGAACGAGGGTAGGGGGCCCCCCAAAGGGGGCCCACTTCATCCCGGCAGAAAAGGGGGCAAAAGGGAGGCATGGAGTAGCTGAATTTTTTCATTGGGGGCAAAAATGCCTTATTTGGGGCCCCCCAAAATTCCCCCCCGGTTTTTTCCCCTTTCCCAAATTTTGGGGGTTTTTTCAAAAAAAACCCCGGGAAAACCCTTGGGAAAAAAAATTCCCCTTTTTAAAAAAAAATTTTTTGGGAAAAAAAAATTTGGTTTTAAAAGGTTTTTAAATTTTTTTCCCTTTTTTTTTTTTTTCAGGGGGTTTTTTTTAAAACCCCGGGGGTTTTGGGGGAAAAAATTCCCCCCCAAAAATTTTTTTTTTAAAAAAACAAAGAAAACCAAAAATTAAAAAAAATTTTAAATTTTTTTTTTTAAAAAAAAAGGGGGGAAAAAATTTTTTTCCCCCCCATTTTTCTTTTTTTTTTTGGTTTTTGGGGTTTTTTTGGGGGGTTTTTTGGGGGCCCCCGGGCCTGAGGGAAAAGGGGGTTCCCCCTTTTTCAAAAAAATTTTTAAAAAAAAAGGGGGGGGAAAAAAAAAAACCCCCCCCAAAAAAAGGGGTTTTTAAAAAATTTTTCCGGGGGTTTTTTTAAAATTTTTAAAAAAAAAAATTTTTTTAAAAAAAACCCCCCCGGGAAAAAACCCCCCAACCCGGAAACCCCAAAAAAATTTTAATAATAACTTTTCCCCAAAAATTTCCCAAAACCAAAAAAAACCTTTCCCCCAAATTTTCCCTTTTCCCTTTTTCCCCCGGAAAAAAGCCCAAAAAAAAAGGGCCCCCCCCCTTTTTGGGGGGGGGTTTTTGGGGGGGGGGGGAAAAGGGGTTTTTTAAAAAAAAGGGGGGGTTTTTTGGGGGGGGAAAAAAAAAAAAAAAAAAGGGGGGGAAAAAAAATTTGGGGGGGAGGGGGGGGGGGAAAAAAAAAAAAATTTTTTTAAAAAAAAAAAAGGGTTTGGGGTTTTAAAAAAAGGGAGGGGGGGGGGGGGCCCCCAAAAAAAAGGGGGAAAAAAGGGGGGGGGGGGGAAAAAAATTTTTTTCCCCCCCCTTTTTTTTTCCCCCCCCCCCTTTTTTTTTTTTAAAAAAACCCCCCCCCCTTTTTTTCTTTTTAACCCCTTTTTTTTTGGTTTTCCAAAACCCCCCCCTTTTTTGGGGGGGGTTTTTTTTTTTTTTTTTTTTTCCCACCCCTTTCCCCTTTTTTTTGGGCCCCCTTTTAAAATTTTCCCCTTTTTTTTTTTTTCCCCCCCCCCCCCCCTTTTTCCCCCCCCCTTTTTTTTTTCCCCATTTTTTTTTTTTTTCCCCCCCCCCTTTATTTGTTCCCCCCCCCCCCCCCCCCCCCTTTTTTCCCCCTTTTTTTCCCCCCCAAAAAAAAAATTTTTTTGGTTTTTCCCCCCCTTTCCCCCCCCAAAAATTTTTAAAAAATTTCCCCCCTTTTTTTTTCCCTTTTTTTTAAAGGGGGAAATTTTGCCTCGGAATTTTTCCCCCCCCCAAAAAAACCCCCTTTTTTTTCTTTTTTTTTCCCAAACCTTTTAAAATTTTTTTTTAAAAAAAAAAAAAAAATTTTTTTTTTTTTTTTTTTTTCCCCCTTTTTTTCCCCCGGGAAATTTTTTTTTTTTTTAAATTTTTTTTAAAAATTTTTGGTTTTTAAAATTTTTTCCCCCTTTTTTTTTTTTAAAAAAAAAAAATTTTTTTTTTTTTTTTTTTTTTTTTTTCCCCCCCCCAAAAAACCCCCCCTTTTTTTTTTTTTTCCTCCCCCCCTTTTTTCTTTTTTTTTTTTTTTTTAAAAAAAATTTTTTTTTTTTCCCGGGTTTTTGGTTTTGGGGGGCCCCCCCCCCCAAAAAACCCAAAAAATTTTTTTTTTTTTTTTAAACCCTTTTTCCCCTCCCAATTTCCCCTTTTTTTCCCCCCCCCTTTTTTTTTTCTTTCCCCCCGGTTTTTTTTTTCCCTTTTTTTGGGGTTTTTTTCCCCCGGGTTTTTTTAAAAACCCCCTTTTTTTTTTCCCCCCCGGGTTTTCCCCCCCCTTTTTTCTTTTTTTTTTTTTTTTTTTGGGTTTTTTTTTTTTTTTTAAAGGGTTTTTGGGTTTTTCCTTTTCTTTTTTTTTGGGGTTTTTTTTTTTAAAAAAAAATCCCCCTTTTTCCCTTTTTTTTTTCCCTTTTTTTTTTTTCTTTTTTTTCCCCCCTTTTTTTTTCCCCCTTTTTCCCCCCCCCCCCAAAAATTTTTTTTTTTTTTTTTTCCCCCCCCCCCCCCCCCCTTTTATTCCCCCCCCCCCTTTCCCCCCTTTTTTTTTCCCCCCCCTTTCCCCCCCCCCTTTCCCCCCCCCCTTTCCCCCCCCCCCCCCCAAAACCCCCTTTTTTTTTTCCCCCCCAAAAAACCCCCCCTTTTTTCCCCCCTTTTTTTTTTTCCCCCCAAAAAAAATTTTTTTTCCCCCCCCCCCCTTTTTTTTTTTTTTCCCCCCCCCCCGGGGGGCCCCCCAAAAACCCCCCCTTTTGGGGGGCCCCCCCCCCCTTTTTTCCCCCCCCCCCCCCCCCCCTGGGGGCCCCCCCCCCAAAAAAAAAAACCCCCCCTTTTTAAAAACCCCCCCCGGGGGGGGGGAAAATTTCCCCCCCGGGGTCTGGGGGCCCCCCCCCCCAAAAAAAATTTTTAAAAAAAGGGCCCCCCCCAAAAAAAAAATTTCATTCCCAAAAATTTTAAAAAAAAAAAACCCCCGGGGGGGGGAAAAATTGGGGTCTTTTAAAAAATTTGGGTTCCCGGGCCCCCCCTTTTTTTTGAAAAGGGGGGGGCGGGGGAAAACCCCCTTTTTCCCTTTTTTTGGTTTGGGGAAAATTTTTTTTTGTTTTCTTTTCCCCCGGAAAAAAAATTTTTTCCCCCCCGGGAAAAAAAATTTTGGAAAATTTTTGGTTTAAAAAAAATTTTGGAAGGGGGTTTTTTTTCCTTTCCCGTTTTTAAAAAATTTTTTTAAAAAAAAAAAAAGGGGTTTTTAAAATTTTTAAAAGGGCCCCCTTTTTTTGGGGTTTTTTTTTTTTTTTTTAAAAAAAAATTTTTTAAAAAAAAATTTTAAAAAAAATTTTTGGGTTTTAAAAAATTTTAAAAAATTCCCAAAAACCAAAAAAACCCCCCCCCTTTTTTTGGGGGGTTTTTTTGGGGAAAAAAAAACCCCGGGGTTTAAAGGGGGGGGCCCAAAATTTTTTTTTTTTTTTTTAAAAAGGGGCCCAAAAAATTTGGGGCAAAAAAAAATTTCTTTTTTTTTGTTAAATTTTTTTTGGTTTTTAAAACCTTTTTTTGGGGGGCCCCCCCCTTTTTTAAAAATTTTTTTTTTAAAAAAAAAAAAAATTTTTAAAAAAACCCCCCCTTTTTTTAAAAAGGTGAAAAAAAAAAAAATTTTTAAAAAAAATTTTTTTCCCCTTTTCCCCCCCTTTTTTTTAAAAAATTTTTTTTTTTTTTTTTTTTAAAAATTTTTGGGGGATTAAATTTTTGGGGGGAAAACCCTTTTTCCCCCCCAAAATTTTTTTAAAAAATTTTAAAAAAAAAACCCCCTTTTTTTTTTTTTAATTTCCCAAAAAATTTAAAAAAAACCCCTTTTTCCCCCTTTTTTTTTAAAAAAAAAAAAAAACCCCCCTTTTTTTGAAGGGTTTTCCCCCTAAGGTTTTAAAAAGGGGAAAAAAAAAACCCGGTTAAAAGAATTTTTGGGGCCTTTTTCCCCCGGGGGGGGGGGTTTAAAACCCAAAAATTTTTTCCCCTTTAAATTTTTTTTAAAAAATTTTTAAAAAAATTTTCCCCCAAAAAAGGGGGGGGGGGGGAAAAAAAGGGGGGGCCCCTTTTTTTTGGGGGAAAAATTTTTTAAAAAAAAAAATTTCCCTTTCCCAAAAAATTAAAAAATTTTTTCTTTTAAAAAAAAAAAGGGGGGGGAAGGGGGACAATAAGAAAAAATTGTAACAATACATATTCTAATTGTTGATTGTTTTGTGCTCTTTAATTCCTGTAATTACCAGAGATTTGGAAACTCTTTTCCTTTTTCTAATGTACTGTTTAATCAGAGAAAAATTGTAGGATTCTATAAAAATTCTCCAAATAAATTTTTATTAAAATATGCAATAACAATTAAAAACAATTATATATAGAAGTATAAGGTATTGTATTGATCTGCACTGCTCATCACCAGGATTTGTGACCACTGCCTCTTTTTTAGGTTTGTATTCATCATTGTGGAATGCTGTTTGTGTATATAGTTTTTGTATAGCTGATAAGTACAACTGTGATTAAGGCCGTGTTCACACAGGGTGTTTGTGTGGCATTTGGTGTTAAATTTTGCACATAAAATAAACCACATGTTACATGTAAAACAATAGGGATTATACATTTCCATCCACACATCGTAATACTTCACGGGGTATTTTTGAACCCCTGCTGCAATTTTTACAGGCTCTATCCCTGCCAGTTTGTGTGGATATTTTTCCCCGTTAAGTTCAATAGGAAAAAATGCAGATGTAAATCAGAGCCTTGTGTGAATCAGAACTAACATGTTATGTGAGCGTTGGGCATCCCCCTCTGGAGGTGCTTATTAGGGTTAAACCACTAATTATTCCCTTGGATGGTTGCTTTAAAATGGTTTTTTTAAAACATAGGGTAGTAAGCCAACAAAAAAGGGTTTCCCCATAACCTCAGTAAGGTCATCATTTCTGTAGATGGAGGTTGAAGGAGTTCAGGTAGGAAATTAAAAAAAAATCCTTGTGGTTTTCTTACAGTGTCCAAAATAAGATTATTATTTTTTTCTTTTCTTATAACAAAACTCCTATGCATGTGGGATACAGAAGGTTCTGGCCACAGGAAGCCGCACCCCAGAAATAGTAAGTGGGAAATAGCTTAAATGATAAAATACCCCCCCTTAAGTTTTGGGTTTAAGAATCTCACCGGATGCATCCAATCTTTCCCAGAAATGGATAGGGAAATAGAGCCCATGAGCTGGCCCTCAACACCCACCCCTCCCAACCATTGCCGGAGCTGATTCAAGAATTTCTAGTGTTGACTTGAAATTCATGTAAATAAAGCCATATATGTCACCAAACACAAATACCAGCTGCTTCCACTCCTAGTCAGGGGGATTGCGTGGCCCCCCCTTCAGAACCAGCCTGCTCTCCTCTCCAGCATTGTTGGGGTTAAACCACCATGACCGTGGAGAAAGTGAGACCTAATTAACACATGGGGTGTAAGCCACAAGGTCATGTGATTAGTGCTGTGCACCAGGATTAGGCCAGGGTAACCTCTCACACTAGAGGTCTCACCTCGGCACTGCTCAGCAGTGCCTCTAGTGGTGGTAAGAGGTATCCCAGGGGAGCAGTGTAGGGAGGTGATGTACAGGTGTAGACCATTTCTGGGGCTCTTAGGATGCCCGCATTGCTCCTATGCGAGAGCTCTTGAAGCAATCATAGGGGCCCCATTTTCCCTAAAATTTCAGTCACCCGATTGCCAGGTGCAGACCAGTTTTATGGCTTCAGGGAACTGCATACTGGTTTGTGGGGGGAGGCATCCAGCAGGAATACTAAAAAAAAAAGGCGTTCAGTCTCACCTCCTGTGTCCAGACCTGTAGAGGAGAAACTGAGCAGACACATAATACACTTTCTCCTAATTCATGTTGGTTGAGATAGAAGCAATATGCTGAGTGAAGACTTCTCCGAAACACTGTACATTAACCCTGCTCTGCCACTGCACACTGTAAAACTCTCTGGAACCATACAAGCAGATAGAGCGTGCTATGAATGCCAGGGGTTCTGTATTAACATTCTGTAAATTCTATGCTTGGAATAACTGTATGGCCTTAAATATGAAGAGGGTTGGCCACTCCGGCTAATCGAATAGTGGGAGGAAAGGAGCCCCCTCTATTACCTCCGTATGACCACATATACACATGGCTAGTGCAAGTGAAAAAGTTACTATCAGCAACCAAGCAGATTTTAAGAGTATGTTCACACAGTGTTTTGGATCCAACTTTGCATCCAAAAGCGCTGCCTCAGTCGGATCCAAAACACATCCAACACACACTTTGTGTTCGGATGTGTTTTGGCTACAGCAGGATTGCACCCTATAGTTTTAAATAGGGCGTCTGCTGCGTCAAAATGGATCAAGAATTGACATGTCAGTTCTTGTAACGAATCTGAAAGACGCATGTAAACACGCATTAGCGATCGTTCATCTGAACACTGATGCGTGTTTTACATTGAAAGCACTGCACATTGTTCGATGCGGGTTTGGGTCCGTTTAGAGTCCAAAAAACTGATCCAAAAACATTGTGTGAACATCCCCTAACTCTGTTGACTTAAAGGGGTTTTGCCACGAAGTAAAATTGACGTGGGAAGCTTGCAAATGAAATAACAAACATTTTCACCATTCATTACTATTAAAAATTCTGCACTGTTTTTGTTTTAGCTGCTCCTTTATTGATCCATTGTTTACAGCTCGTCTCCAGGGGATACGACCAGGGCTGAGAGCTCCTCAGTCCTGGTCGCACATGCTCAGATATCACTTCTGCTCTCAGGCAGCTACTGAGTGTTCAAACCCCAGGTGCTGTCATTCTACTCCCATTCTCTGTGCTCCTTAGTAATTAGTCAAACAGTGCAAATAAATTAAAAAAGAAACCTCAATCAGGTCTGTGCATTGATAAAGAAGAAAAAAAAAACACAGGTTTGGTTCCTGCAGGGATTTGAACCTAGGACCCTTCTGCCTGGAGGCAAAAACTTTACCTCTCAGCTACACACAATGCTTTACATAAGCAGACCTTTCTTTGACTAGAGAGAGGAAAGGCCTGGTGATGTCATCCTGCTGGGTCACATTATATCTCATTCAAACAAATCACACACGCCCCCTTCTGAGCACACAGAGCTGAAGAGCTGGATACAGGAGGTATGAAATGAGATCGTGGCAAACCCCCTTTAATCTGTGTTAGACTAAAAGGGTTCTCTGGTTCAGAAAGCCCATTTTCAAACACCCAATACGAGAATTTTAGGTTAATAGCAGGGAGTCCGCTCTTCAGGATCCTCATCGGTTACAAAGAATGTCTCTTGTTTTGGATGACTTGTCCTGTGAATGGACACTATGTAATACTTAAAGGGGTTGTTACACTACATTGATTCATCTTACCTCAGTCCTGTTTTCTTGGTTTCACTTTGAATTCAGGGGCGTGTTTACTGGCTTTTACTAGCCTGCAGTAGAAGCCAGGTCTGTAGCTATAGCAACCAGTGCTGGCAGCTTATCAAAAGAGATTGAACACGTCTGTAGCTATAGCAACCAGTGCTGGCAGCCTATCAGAATAGATCAAACAAGTCTGTAACTATAGCGACCTGAGGAGCTGATGCAGCCCATACAAGAGGAGATATGTAGGAGTAGGTAGGACACTGTTAATGGACACATATTGCAAAGTGACTTGTTTTTGCAAGATCTTTAACATAAAAAGCAATCTTTGTAGTGAGACAACCCCTTTAATTTCCCCTGTGGTGGCGCTGCAGGGAAACTGAACACTGCCAGGTTTCCTTAGAGATTACAGGTGATCACTGGGGGTCCCAGCAAGATGGCGCTTTGTGATTTGATTGTACTTATGCGGCCCTTCTAATGAAAAGGGATTGTCTGACGTGGAGCACCCCATTAATAAAATGCAGAATTTGGGCCGTGTAATTGCCGTGCTGATGAGCTGAGCTTGGAAGTTACAGATGCCTATAGAGCACTGTGGCTTATGTGAGCCAAACCTTAAAATCCCCTGAGAAAAGTGTGCAATGCCGGCCAGCAGGTGTTAAACGTCTTACGTCGTTACAGGAAATGGAACGGTCCTTAACCCCTGGTGTAAGAAATGACTGAGAAATCCACCAATATTTTAGCTTCTCATCCTCTATCGTTCCTATTATACCTGGATGTGTTTATTGCATGGTCAGAAGTTTTTACTTGCACATATCTATAAAAAAAATGCTTTTGTTGGACATGATTTTTTATAGTAAAATTGACAAACCTCAAATCTGTTTTTGTATGATCAGACGTAATAAAGCGATTCAATGCCTTTTCCAGTGCTTTGTTTTAATTTGCTACTATTTTTCTGCAGCTGTTAGGACTTTATACCTGAGGATTATGGGAAATGTAGTTAAATGATGATTAATACTCGAAACACAACAACAAAGTAAAACAGCAAACAGGAAAACCTGCTCTCTGTGTGCGGTCACAGAAGGGTTTGGTGCATTGTTTCAAGCACACACTCCCTATTTTTGGTGGGATTATGAGATGCTACGAAACGTATCGGTGCTACAGAAATGATAATTAACCTACGCATGGCAACACATGAAAGAGATGTTTCATCTCTACTATTGGGCTGCATTCACACGTGGCAGATGTTTTTCGGTGACTGAAAATCCATTCCATACAGCAAAATGGAAGTTCTCTCTGCAACGTGTGCATGGATCTCTGCAAACCAGACAGTCACAGAAATGTCTGCAACAAATCTGCCGCTTGTGAATATACTCTAAAGGGCAGTTTCACAAAAAAGTCTACTAAAAACATGCATTTTTTCAAACTTTTTTTTTAGGGCAAAAACTGCAGCGGCCGGACGACAGCTGGAAGTCAACAGGCAGATATAAAATGCATATACCACAATTTCTCAATAATTAAGTCAGTAGAACTATCAGAAATCACTATACAAAACAGATACTGACTAAAACAAATTACCGTTATTAAATAATACATAAAAAGGGAAAATATTTAAAAACACACCAATTAGTAACTGAACAGGGTTTCGCAGAAGCCAATAAAACAGATATGGATGGGTGCAGATTTCATTCAAATAAAACAAAATGTAATATTGTAATGAGACTTTTCATGATATCCACTTATCAAACTATGTTCAATAGTAAGGGGTGATAGTAATCAGGTAATCTAGATCAAGTGACACAAACTATACACCCCAAACACATATGTTAAACTATTATCCCATAGAAACCATGAACAATCTAACCCAATCTCATATACCTGTACTGGCTGCCGTGTATGGACACAGTCATATCTGTTTTATTAGCTTCTGCGTAACCCTGTTCAGTTACTAATTGGTGTGTTTTTAAATATTTTCACTTTTTATGTATTATTTAATAAAGGTAATTTGTTTTAGTCAGTATTTGTTTTGTGTAGAGATATAAAATGCACTACAGACAGTGCCGTTTTCTTCGTACCTGCCTTTTATTACTTTTTTTGTATAAGTAGGTGCATTTTTTGGGTAAGTAGCAGGGTTTTTTTTCGGCAGAAAAAAGGCACATGGCCAAGCATAGACGTTGCTTCTTTTTAATGTATTTTTTGCAGCATTTTTTTCACATTGCAAATCATGTGATGGTTTATACGACTTGTGATGGGGAATAAACGCACCACGAAAATAAAATGCACTGAAAAATACATGTACCAATAACACTTTTTTTGTGAGCCAAAATGTAACCGTGATGGGACACTAGGCAGTTTTTGATGCAAGATTTGGAGTCAAAGTCAGAAGTAGATCATAAAGAAAGGACAAGTATACGGAGCAGAATTAGACTTCTCATTTTTTATCCCTTCCTGGATTTTGAAAAAAAAAAAAAATTCAACTAAAATCAATACAGCATGAAAATGGAAACAGACGTCTTTCTTTTCTACGGTCGGGTTTTTAGCAATTTTTTAAAAGTTACATGGTGTTTTAAACTATTCAATCACAACCCCAACAAGGATATCAAAATAGGTGTAAACTCCCAACTTGCCCTGGGAGGGGATAGGTGCCCCCGATGATGTGTAAAAAGGGGCTCCTACAGCAAACTTTGGGGGGTTTGGGTAATTTGTTTCTTTACATAATTTTTTGGGGAAATATGAAAAAAAAATGAATATAATTGTATAAAATTAGAACCATGCGGGTTTTATTATGGGTCTGTAATACAACATGGTTATAGCATTATGTCCTTGAGGTTATGTTCAGATCACACAAATGATTTTCCCTTCAAAATAGGTCCAATTTTCCACTGTACAACTAGGGCCACAGTATGAAAACTGTCTTGGTAAAAGATTTTCTTTTTCCCCAAGCAACCAGAGCCTTTTCTTTCAAAGTTCGCTAAAAAAAAAAAGGGGAGCTCGCTTTTCAGGGCCACAAAGAACCATAACCAAACGTTTTCATACATGTCCCCCCTAGAGCACAATGAAATCACACAGGGTTTCAGAGGGGCCACACACTACCAAAAGAAAAGAAATGCTAATTTTATAAACCCTTTAAAAAATAACTATTAATAAATTTTTTAAAAAAAAAAAAAAAACAAATGCAAAAGAAACAAAAAAGGAAAACCCCCATTTTAAAAAATTTAGGTTTTTTAAAAAGTATTTTTTAAAAAATTTAAAAAAAATACAAAAGGAAAACCCCCGACTTCCAAAAAAATTTTGAAAAAAGGTCCCAAAAAAAAAAAAATTCGCAAAAAAAAAAAAACAGCCCACTGCCCCCAAAAAATCCGATTTCCCCCCCAAAAACAGGGGTTTTTTCGCGGCCCCGGGAATAAACCAAAAAATAAAGAAAAAAAATATTTAAATTTAAATTGTACCCCCAAAAGAGGACCCAGGCCAGTTTTAATGCATTTACAGATCCGTTTTTGGGGGAGAAAAGATAAGGTTTTTTTTAAAATCCTTTTTTTTTCAAAAAAAAAACCAGGATTTCCCTAAAATTACGGGACCTTTTTCATCATGGGGAAACAATTATTAAAATAATTTTTTTTTCTTTCATTTTTTTTGTACAATTGTTCCCACCCCAGGGGGTAAAAAACGGTGTTTTGGCTTTGCAACTGATTTTTATTTGTTTTTTATTGTTTTGATTTTTTTTATTTTTGGTTAAAAATTTTTTTGGAATGTTTTTGGGGGTTGTCCCGTTTGATTTTTTGATTTAGGTTAAAATTAAAATATTTCAACAAATTTGGGGCCGGGGGGGGGGCCCCCCTTTTGGGGCATTTTCCCTTTCCAGAAAGCCTTTTTTTTTTAAAAATTTTTAAATTTTTTTTTCTACCCCCTTGGGTTTTCTTTCTTTTTTGGTATTTTTTTTAAAAAAAAAAAAAGGGGGATTTCCATTTGGGGACCCTTTCCAAAATTTTGGGGGGCCGATTTGGGGGGTTTCAGAGGATACTTTTTTCACGGGAAACATCATGGGGAAATATCTAGTCAACTATGCTATATTTTATATTTTTGCATAATACCAGCCGGACCAGTGAGTTAACACAAACCTATTTATCCAGCGCATACAATAAGTGGAGGGCCCAGATGTGATCTGAACAGAACCTAAAAGTAAGGAGTCACATTTATTCCCATATAGAACAACCAATGTCTCCATTGTAGATCCAACAGAAAAGGAAGCAGATAGCAATCGTGCATTGCACACCTAAGAACACCCATTAATGTATATAAAATGACCAAGGCTAGGTCCTCCATTGTTGTTATTTCCATTTTTCTGTTTGGTCTTAGGAATAGAAAACCAAAAATAATGGCAGCAGTGGATACATTACATGACAGACACCAATGGAGCCTGACAAACCCCCCTGTCTACAGTAGGATCTGTCACGTTTCTGCCATTGTGTCAGTCATTTGAACAGAATAAAATGTGCTACATTCTTCACATTTTTTTCAGTCATTTTTTAATTAAATTTGCAATGGTGGCTCTGAATGAAGCTCCTAGTGCAGAGGTGAATTGGACCTAATAGCTAACAAAAATATCCCCTATATACTGGCTGAACCATGGCCTGACTTAATATTAATAACAAGACAATAGATTAGTCTGAAACGTGTCAGTGGTTATGTTTTTTACATGGAACTGCATACTGGGATGTTTTTACCAACAATGCGAAATAAGGTCTGGTGCTTTTAGAGTTGAAAGAGAATGTTATCTGATCTGCCAATAGTATGTTATAGAGCAGGAGGAGCTGAGCAGATTGATATATTGTTCTGTGGGGAAAAATTCAGCAGAACTTGTATTTTATTCATTTAAATCCCTGCATATTCTGGGTTAAGGAGTCCAGTAGGCAGTGTTATCAGTAACTGACAGCCTTCCTTGTATGACTGTGCATAAAGAGATACCTGTCAATCACTGATAAGACCGCCCACATGACTCCTTAACCCAGAATATGCAGTCGATTTAAATGAATAAAATACAAGTCATACTGAATTTCCTGCTACCGAACAATATATCAATCTTCTCCACTCCTCCTGCTCTAGAACATGTTGCCCGCAGATCCAATAGCTCGTTCAATGCGACAGGTTCCCTTTCAGAGGCGCTGGCCAAAAGATTTTTCACTTTTATAATGAGCAAGGAGCAAACATTATAAGAACGACCCGAGCAGCAAGAGAGGATTGCAGGGAGCAGCAACCTGTCCACTTGTGTCTTGAGGCCAGGAACAGTGTTGTCATACCAGGAAGATGAGAGGTAAGATTGCAGCCACAGTAAATAAATGATTTCCTCTGCAGTTACTATCACACAAACACTTTGGAGGCGAGTGTTCTAGGAATCCTTTCTTTCCGCTACATTAAATACATGTGTTAATTTATACAAAAAGCAAGGAAGATCTTGGAGCTGCAGTTTATAGAGGCCAATTCCATAAATCTTGACCATAACAAAGTTGCAATCTGTGCATTTACACCTTAAGGCATAACATATTCTGTGCTTTGCTGCATCAGAGCATTTGTCAAAAACACTCATCTGTCCTCAATGTTATCTTGGTATAAATAAAAGAGAGGATAATGTTACAACAACGGTCAGAACGTGACCGTGATCACAGGAGAATTTTTTTCTTTAGTAATTTTGCAGTAGTATTGCAACCTCTGGCAAAAATGGTGGACCTCCCATACTTTGAGGATATCACACAAATTGATTTGACAAAAATACACAATTGTGGTGTGCAAAACAATGTTTACTAGCTTAACATTATGGCTTCATGAAGTATACCCCACACAAATGAAAAAAAATATATTTTCACAAACAGGATGGGTACCACTGAAAACCTTAAAGGGGTTGTATCATTACATTAAATGGTCTTCAGAATAAGGGGGCAGTGAAAACAAGCAACTTTGCAATTGGATGTCATTAGCAAAGCAGTCTTGTTTTCACTGTCTCCCTTAACTTTGTTTTCTGTAAACACTGTTCCCCAGTGCTGGTCGGATCCCACCTCCTTGCATTTCATTGTCTGTCGGCTCTACTACTTTACATTCTGTCTGGCCCCCAGTCGTATTCACGGGAGCGTGCATTCCTGCCTCTCTCACTCAGAATAAGGGGCCAGCAACAATTCACTGAGCAAAGCTAGGAGCTCCTCAGTGACACTGAAGCTGCTACTACAATCAGAAAACAGCAGAATTGTGCCTCGGTGCCTAATGCTCCTGCGTGTAAGGGGCCGGCAACATTTCACTCTGTACAGCCACCAGCTCCTCAGTGACACTGCAGCTGCTTCTACAATTAGAAAACAGCAGAATTGCTCTGAGTTCATAGAAGGCTGTCTAGACTGAATGCAGGCCTGTGGTATGTAAACAGCTCAAAATAAGACTGCATAGGGAGAGGAACGACACAGTGACATGTGGAGGGGGGTTGAACACACTGACTTTGGAGCGAGTAGGAACAGTGAAGGGGGAGGATGATGTCATCCCCCTTCAGTTAAACACCCAGTTGGGAGGGGAAGAAACGCCCCTGGATTTCAGGAACTGAGAAAATCAAGCTACAAGAGAACAGCTGAACTGATGAAGCGATACATCCTCTTTAAATGTATAACAGAATTAAATACAGACAACCATAAAAAGGAAAGAAAATTTTGAATTCAAGTATGTTTTCATTTATTTCATTTATGTTCAAGTACATAAAAAAATTATGGAATTCTTGATTGTTAGGGCGCATCCCCACGGCATAGGACAAACCGGGCGGTATTTGTCCTGTTTTGCGCCCGTCCCCACGGCCGCGGGGGGGACGGCTTTTCTCCGTGATGAGCGGAGAAAAGCCCTCCCCCTCCCATTGATAAGCACAGATTCCGTCCGAAAACCGGACGGAAGATGGTGCTTGATCAATGTTTTGCCGCCGGCGCAAAACCTCCCGACGGAAAACTCGTGCAGTGGGAACTGCTGATGGTTTTCCATAGAGCCAATTGTGCTCATTTTCGGCGGTTTTTCAGGCGGTCTGAAAAACTGCAAACCGGCTGAAAAACCGGCTGAAAACCCGTACAGTGGGGACATGCCTTTAAGGAAAAAGTTATGGAATCATAAACAAAAAGAATCACAATTGGTACTTTCCCCTCCTCGAGCTTTTATGTCTAACTAAATTCCATCAGGCTTGGACTTCACTTATAATAAGTAATATTCTGCATGAAGCTGGTTCCAATTTTCTCATGAAGTGGTGACAGATCAGCTTCACAGGATTGAGCTTGTCATGGACCAATTTTTTTTCCAAATTTCCACCATAAATTTTCATTTGGATAGAGATCTGGTTTGCAACCCATGTCATTGAATTAATGTCTTTCCTAAAGAAAAGCTTTAACCTTATCATCCAGAAAAATGACATCATCATCACCAAACCTACAAATGTAGCAATCATCGGCCTGACTATTATTGTAGTTTTTATAACGTAAAGCTACGAATTGCTAAATCTCTATGTTTTATAAATGAAACATGAAAAAATGTCCATCATTTTTATGCCCACCTGCACATTGACTGTTGAGATAACGATTATCATCTCCTCTGGTCCTTTACCTGACTTGCAACCACAGACCATACATGATTTGTGAAACATGGTTTTTGTCTTAAGGAATTACCTTTATCTATTTCATTAAAATGGCACCAGACAAAATTTCCAGCTCCATCTCCTTGAGTAATGCATGTTGGTGATTCATTGTTGAATATCACTTTCATCCATTCCTCCACACTCCATGATTGCTTCTGTTTAGTTCACTGTAAGGGTGGATTCACGCTCTTCGGTTTTTGAAATAAAATCTTTTTTGACCTAAAGCCAGAAAGTGTATTCTGCAGAAAGGAAATATATATATTATATTTGCCAGTTTATTGTGATCAGGTGGTGGGGCCCTATCTCATTTTGCTATGGAACTCTTTAAACTCTATTTATGCCTCTGCTAGGAAGGCAAAGCACAGTGCATTGGTCATACTTGGTTGAAATGTGCATTCCCGAGAGCTGTGGGCAACATCTGCACAAGCACGGCATTCACTTCAATAAGGCAGCGATAGTCGGAAACCCTTACAAAAAGCTATCAACAAAATTGGCTAAATGATGCATTCATATTAATAACAATGATTCCGGAATATGCACATCTTATGATTTTGTAACTTTCCACGTCTATTTGTTGGGCTGGGAACATCCCTTTAATGGCAGAAGAAAAAAACTAATTGAAAACTCTCCATGTAACACATGTGCAGCTATTGCCCCTTGTAAAAATTATGTGTACAATGGTCGTAACCTGATTTAACGTGTCAACAATGAGTAGTATTTAGAATGAGTAAATATATTGCCCATTATTTCTGTATTACAACTGGACTGTAACCTAAAACCATTGCATGTTCTTCAGCATAGGTTGCCTAGAAAAATCTCCTTCAAAATGTTTGTGGTGAAGCCTTTAGCTACTGAGATGGACGAGTACAAATGTTTAAGACTGAAGCATTAGCTTGGAAAAAAAAAATCTGTAATGCTTTGACTACATGTATTTCTGTGCTTTCCACGTAGACATTGTAGGGAAAATGAGCAGAGATGCCAGGTTTGACAGCTATGACCACCTGTTTGGAGGTGATTCCTGGTGCAGATATTGCTTTTCCCAGAATAATTAGATGCTTAGATGTCCGAAAGGCAATGAAGCAAGCCAAGCCTGACATAGCCATCATCCCAATGTACAGTATGATTGAGAAAAATGTCAGATGTCAATCAAGTTCAAAAAAGGAGAATGAGTGTCTAAGGGGAAAAATATTTACCTCTTGTTGCTCCAGAGGAAGATGGAAAAACCCCTGTAAGTGTGGTGCAGTACGTCTTAAAATTGAAGGTTTTACTAATCCCTAATCAGTATTGGACTGGGGTGCTTGGGGCCCTCCAGTGGAATTTCTTTCTGGAGGCCCACCAGTGTAGTTTATTCCATAGCCCACTAGTGAAGTTGATTCTAGGGACCCACCCTACAGCTACTGTACATGCCTCTTAGGGTATGTTCACACGGCTTACTTTCTAGCGTAATTGTGCGCGTATTTCGCAGCGTATTGCGCTTAATACGTGGCGCAATGAGCACTGCAATTACGGTCATTCATAGCTCTCATAGAGAGCTACGGATTGCACGTCGTCCCCAGGTGCATACAATACTATCGTATTGTACGATGGGGGAGAAAAGTGACATGTCAATTGTTCGCAGCGCTTACGTGCTGCTGACAATGCATGTCTATGGGGCTGTCCCCTCCCCCCCCACCCCCCCCCCCACCCCCCGTGCTTTGGAATTATGCTCTGAACAGCGCGTGGTTCCAAAACACCCGGTGTATTGTGGCGTGTTATAAGCCACAATAAGCCGTGTAAACATACCCTTATACTCTGCCCCCTTCTTTTTGCCTCTTTCTTTCTATCTTTTGCATATATACGGAGGGATATGCAGTTTAAATGAAATTTCAGGTCTGCCATGCTCAGGGGCTCACCAGGGGTGCCCATGTTCACTTGTGGGCCAGTCCAAGCCTGTCCCTAATGGTGATTTTATATATTCCTTTAAACCCTTACATAATATATTGTTTTATTTCAAGTATCCCAACTTTTCTGCTATTTGTTACTGGAGAGTGAACCCGTTTTCCTCCAACCAGAAGTGTCCTTTGTAGTTTAGAGTGACCAAGGAGTATTTGGCTCTTTGCAGCAATTTTTGTAAGAAATTAACCATGTACATATTTAGTTGTTCACTCCCTTTCAGAATAATTATAAGACATAAATAATGTAACTAAACTTGGTTATCATGGGGCGCGACTCAGTGTTGCATGTCAGCCACGCCCCATAAGTCTCCGTTTGTAACTAGGGGACGTATGTAAGGCATGACGATGTAAGTCGGGGACTGCCTGTATATCCTTAGTGAGATTTTCAGTCTTCTTTACCAGTATTCTTGGTCTTGTATTTATTGCGTATTTACATCTGTGAAAATAGACAAAATTTTACATCTGATTTTACAAAAAAGCTCCTTGTAGACAAGAACTATCTAGAACTAATTTATTCTCATGGTCT
This sequence comes from Phyllomedusa bahiana, assembly GCA_025379985.1. Lineage (NCBI taxonomy): Eukaryota > Metazoa > Chordata > Amphibia > Anura > Hylidae > Phyllomedusa > Phyllomedusa bahiana. Next base: position 148,158 of record JAODAL010000195.1, read on the forward strand.
TTTCAAAAACAACCAACCTTAGTGAGTTTTCCATTCGATGTGATCTCAACACAAGCATTGGAAAATATGGCAGGGATGTCATCCTCCCAAAAAAAGGGTCAGTGCTATAGAGTCTGAGACAGTAGAGGCAGGTAGTGGAGAGAAGAATAGAGGGAGAACTAGCGGCACAGCCATCTGAGTAGCACTATATATGTGCGTGGTATCATGAGAATAAATGGTGTGCTTGATTTCTGCACTTTGGTCAACATGTATGTATTGGGCTGCACCAGAAGTCTGGCGTCTTTTCAGTCTGGCGCAGCACCGTTTGCTATATTTTTACTGAGGCACACTCCAATATTAGGCGCATTACAGAGTGCCCAAGGTAGTTTGTAATGCGCCTGAGATCAGGGAGCATGCTGGAGGCGTGTTGCACTACAACCGTACAAAGCTACACATTTTATGACTTTAGTACGGCAAATCCAGACATTACTGCTGGAACAGGTAGAGCACTTTAAAAGTGGTTTACCTGAGCCAGAAGTGTCGCTTTTGGTCTAGAATCCACCTGATTTATGACCCGCAGTAGACCTGGTTCATAGATTCAGGCACATTCTACGCTACAAACGCTCGCAAACAAGATGGCGCCCGGGTGCCAAAAATCTCACTTGTTGATCATTGTGTTCTGAACAGCCATACTTGTCATCAAGTCCGTTCTGGTCGTGTTTAAAGGGGCCTATACAAAAAGCCAGTCCTGCCGATTAACTCAGCAAAGAAGCAGCAACCATTTTCTTTTTATCTTATTTGTGCTTTTGAAAGAGTTACTGTTTGCAGCATCTATACACAGTCAAGTCACATTATTATGACTTTTTACTTTTAATATCGGCAGTGCATAGCTAATGAAGGAAATTGTGTGGTGAGGTAGCTCGGTGGGTACATAAGATGTGTGATAGGCTGTCTGCAGACATATCGCTCTTTGCTGTCATGAGTAAAAAGGGATGATATTGTTTTTTGGGCCAGTGCGGCAGTATTTCTGAAACTGTGCAGTTTGTGAACTGTTCATGTGCTGCTGTCATGAAAGTGTATCTGGAGTGAACAAATGGCAAATAAGGGACTGCAAGTAAGGGACATGGAAACTGTGAAGCACCACATGCCATTGATGTGAGAGGTGAACACCAGCTACAAGGAGAGTGAGGGTAGACCAACACGCTACACTAGAGCACCACCAAAATCAATCAGGGGACTGTGAGACGTGTCTAAAACAGCTCAGTGACTCCTACTGCATATGAGGCTCCAAAGCAGAACCATGCTCACTGCACTTCTGCTAATGAAGTTGCATTGGTGTAAAAGGCTTCAATTTTAATGGCAATATCAGATTTGGACCTCCACTGATTGACAAAGGATGTTTTCTGCTACACTGAACAGATGGACATTAGCGTATCAAGCAAGAGACATCAGATAACAAACATCCTGCAACTATTGCTGGAAGAACAATATATGCTGCAGAATATTTTTGTGCTTATTTGGGTTTAAATCCATCCTTTTAGATCACTTATAAACCAAACGTGCCGATTTGTTTTCCATGGGGCAGATGGGATCTTCCCGCAAGACAATGCAACATGTCACACTGCTATAAATGTACGACATTGCTTGGAACAGCAGCTGTAGGATGCAGTGATGGCTCCAGATACCTGTGACAACTTCCCAGGATCTTATTGTGTCACTCCTATCTTACTGCTGTTCTCACTGCATACAGCAGTTACTCTAGATATTAGATGATGGTCATATTAATGTGACTCGACTTGTACTTTCCATGAAAGCCTTCAAAAGCTTTATTCCATTTAATTCTACAATGACATAACTTGCCGTTCAACCGTGTTTAAACAATACAGATTTGATTGAAATTTTTTCCAAATTTTTCCTTCAGTAATTTAGCAACTCTTTCTCCAAACTATTGGACATTGGCTCGATCAGATGCAAAACTTACAATTTTTTTAACATTTGTTTGAAAGGCCGTAAGAATTTAAACATTTTAGGATTTTATCAGTAGTTCTTTCTGTCCGTTGGGTTTCCAAAGACCCAAAACCCCAAAATCTTTTATATTTTAAATCATCAAAGGTCAATTTAAGATCTCTCCCCCCGATTTATTTATACACGGGGGACTAAACAAGGGGGAAACCTTTAGTCTTGAGGAAAGAAATTTCTACAAAACAAGAAAGGGATTCTTTACTGTAAGACAGTGAGACTATGGGAATTTTCTGCCAGAGGACTGGTCCAGGTGATTCAAAACCGAGTTCAAAAAGGGTTTGGATCATTTCTGACGTAATAATATAACAAGTTTATATGACTAGGATTCGGAGAGGGTCATTGTCCAGGGATTTTTCTATTGCCAGATTTGGAGGCAGGAAGGAATTTTCCCTAAAATGAAGGCAATTGGTTCTACCTCATTGGGGGTTTTTTGCCTTCCTCTGGATCAACACTAGCCCCAAAAAGGCGAACTGGATGGAGTCTTTTTCTTTTTTTAGCCTTACAAACTATGAAACTATAACAATTACTATAAATAATGAAAACAGATTCGCTTGGAGGCATTTGAGACTCCTCTATCACAACTGAAATTTATTTCCCCCTCGAATGAAAAATTCTCCTTTTGAACCCACTTATTATTTTCTTAGCAATGTTGCATGAGTGAATGGTGACCCCTATGTCAGCATTTAAAATTTTTGTAATTTAATAATATTTTTAATATCTGGAAGAGGATAGGTTTTTTTTTTGGACAGTTACATATTTTGTATTTTGTTGTAATATTTTTAATCAGGTCCTGTGGCCATTCCTGATATCTCTGAGTAAATATTTGTGTTCCCCGTGAAATAACAATTTTATTATTACTTTGTGTTGTGCTGTTCCTCTGTAAATCCTTCTAAAAAGTTATTACTGAATCTGTCAGATGGGTGTTACCAGTTGGGGGGGGGGGGGTGTCCCTGCATAGTCTGACATTGTCCAGTCAGTTCTAGCAGAGTCAGCACCTGTGGAATAGCAACACTCAGTTGACAGATACAGTAATAGATCTCTAGAAGGAAGAACAGAGGAAGAGTTACAAGAGAAGATGCTCCAGAACTGTTATTCCACAGGGAACACAAGGATTTACTAAAACAGACATGTCAGGAGAAGTCACAGGTCCTCTCTAAGGATCTAATGTTGTACCCTTATTAAAGATTTCCCAATCTTTCAGATGTGAAAAGATGACTTATAAGCAAAACTTTTGTTTTATTATTTTTTTTATTGCTTGGACTTATTTCTGCTATTTTTGTTCACTTTGCAGTTAATTATTCTGCACTAAGTGATAGCACCTGGTATTAGAAGGGCCTAGTTTTGTGAAGACAAACATATCTTGCACGCCGACTAGTAACCATACTTACACGTTATCCATTTGTTTTTTTTCTTTACATTTCAGCCATCGTTCTTCTGATCATACTTGTATAATAAATTTGCGTACTGTCGTTGCTAACATGTGCTGAGCTGTGTATATACATAAAGGGCGACATGTATGAACGGGGCTGCGCTAGAAGTCTGGCGTCTTTTCAGCCCGACATTTAGCGCAGCCCCGTTCACTATAGTTTAAATTCGCCCCCACGCCAATATCAGGAACAATACAGAGCGCGCGGCACTTTGTAATGCGCCTGATTCCGGGGGTTGTGCGGGAGGCGGGGTGCACTAGAACCGTATGAAGCTGTAGATTTATAGCTTCAGTACGGCAAATCCAGGCGCATTGCTACTGGAACAGGCAAACCACTTTCAAAGTGGTTTACCTGAGCCTTAAGTGTTGTCTTAGCACTAGAATGTGCCTGATTTATGAGCTGCAGTAGACGGGGTTCATAAATCAGGCGCATTCTACACTATTATTATGTGCTTAAAAAATGGCGTTTAAGCGCCATAAATCATACATGTCGCCCAAAGTTTTTTCACTATTTTATCTACATTTTCTCCAACTTCTGATGTTACATAGTTACATAGTTAGTAAGGTTGAAAAAAGACACTTGTCCATCAAGTTCAACCAAGACCAAGCATAGCCGCACTCCAGCCTCCTGCCGACCCAAGTAAGTACCATTTGGCAGTTCACTACAGCCAACAGCCACCGCTAACAGCAGGGATGGAGCAGGCTCTGACCCTGCTGTCAACACTTTAGACACCAGGGCGTCTAGCTGAATGAGGAATAGTGCACCGCTCCTCCCTTCGATCCCTCCCCCCCCCCGCAATGTTATTGCAGGGGGTGATCGGTTATCATGGCAGCAGGAAGCCTTATGCAGGCTTCCGCAGCTGCCATGTATATGCCCCTATTACATCCTAGACAGGGTGTAATAGGTAATAAGTAAAAATCCTATACACAGCAGTACAACAGTACTGTTGTATATAGGACAAGATATTGTGCCCCCTAATGGTCAAGTACCCTATTAAAGTATTAAAAAAAAATTGAAAGTTGAAAAAATCACCCCCGTTGTTGGTTTACAAATAAAAAAAAATAAAAAAGTTACACCTAATTGGTATCACCACATCCGTAAAAGTCCAATCTATTATACTATAACATCATTTATCTCGTATGCTGTACACCATAGAAGAAAAAAATCCTTTTTTTTTTTCTTTTTGGACATTTCATATCCCCCCCCCAAAAAAAATTGGAATAAAAAGTGATCAAAAAGTCACAAGTATCCCAAAATCGTACCAATAAAAACTGCAGTTCAGCCCACACTTTTTTGTTCAAATTTTTTTTGTCCCATTTTCCTCCTCTAAAACCTAGGTGCGTCTTATGTTCCGGTGCGTCTTATAGTCCGAATTATACGATAATATCAAGTATGGTGTCTTCTGGATGCACACTAGCACATGACTGATGTGTAATAATATCAACATTGGGATGCTCAAAGATCTAGGCCCAAAATTTAAGTTTTCCTTAATTCTATTCTCTCCCTTCTCCTGATACTTCCCTTTTGCTCATCTACTTCTCCATTCCTTCTACAAAATGTTCTTTTCTATAAATCCTTCCTCATCTGGTTGCCTTTTTCTCAAAAATCAAGAGTCTTTCAATTCAAGCCAAATCTATTGCAGCCCAAAGGATCCATATCTTCTCAGATATAACTGGAGGCTTAAAAAAGGTTTAAAATCTAAGGAAAAAGGGCTGAGCTCCCCTCCCCAGGTAACTTCCTTTCTAGGGGTAGTCTTTTTTTTTCAAAAAGGCTGATTAAAGAAAAATTCTGAAAAAATGGGGACCCAAAACATAGGAAATTTAAAAGTAGTTCAGACAGGGCCCCAAAAAGAATAAATTGGGCCCGAAAACAAAGTCCTTTGTCCAGAATCTAGTCCCCATAACCTGTAATATTATAGTTTTAAAGAAAAGCATCTAAGCCTCCATTCAACTTTTTCAATGAATCCAACCCTCAAAAAACCTCTTTGGCAGCGAGTTTTCCCTAGTCTAAAGGTTTTTTATATGATTTAATGCAGGGCGGCCATATTAAAAAAAGCCCGATGCATAAGGAAGGGAAGGGGAAATGCACTTCTTTGTCCGGCAATCACGCGCACTGGGGAAAAAGCATTAAAAATTTATAGGGACTCGTGAGTGCTATGATTTAAAAAAAAAAATTTAAAAACCCAAATTTGGGGGGGCATACTTTTGGGCCCCTATTGCCGAGCACAAAAATGCCCCTGTGAACATCCCCCAAACCATCTTAAGGAAACCTAGTCTTTAAAATTTTTGGTTAAACCTTTTTTCCCCAAGAAGTAGATATGCCCCCTTGGGCGGGTTTTTGGCTTAAAGGGGAAGGCCCAAAGAAAAAAAATTGTACATGGGGATTTAAAACCAACCCAACCCGTCTTTTTTTTTTAAAATGAATCATTTTCCCAAGTTTTTTTTTTTTTTTTTTGAACCTTTTTTTTTTCTTTTACTTTTAATTTTTTTTTTTTTTTTTTCCAAACCTCCCAAAATTCCCTTATCCAACTTGGTCATCCTCCTCTGCACCCTCTAAGGTTTATTGTGTCCTTTACAAATGGGCCAAAGCTGTTTTGCTTTTCCTATGCGTCCCCATTTCTGGGGTTGGGGCTTCCCCCCCTCTTATTAAAGAACCCACGATTTTTTTTTGCCCCTTTGGGAGCAGATGCCTGGTAATTTGGGCCCTAGATTTTTAAAGGGTATTGCCAAAATCCCCAAAAACTTTTTCACCATAGTTTTACCCAAAATTTAAACTAACAATTATTTAAAATTTCTTTATTGTGTTTTTTTTCTTTTATTGGGGCCCAAAATGCAGGGCCTTACATTTACTCACATTAAAATTTTTTTTGCCTTTTTTCCCCTGTCCAAAACTTCCAAATTTTCCCCCAAAAAACCCCTGTAAAATTTTATTATCCCCCTCTGTGTTTGATTACCCTTTCAGAGTTTTTTCATCAGCAAAAATTTTCAAAAACTGCCCCTTTTTAAAGGGCCCTTAGCCCCCTTACTGCCAGGCCCGTTTTGACCTTCCTGTTAGAGCCCCTTTTTTTTTTTAAAATGACATGTCACTTTTTTGTGGGGAATAACTTGGTTTAACCCCTTTTAAACCTTTTCATGTGATTTCAGGAAATTTTTTTTTTGTGACACTTTTTTGCTTTACGTTTGTAAGAAAATTTTTGTCCTTTCAATCCCGTTTATTTGGAAAAAAATCAAAAAAAATTTAATTTTTTATATTCCCTTTGCTATTTTTAAAGTTAAAAAATTTTTAGATAGTTTTTCCCCAAAAAAAAAGGTTTTTCAACTAGCATTTCCCCCTATTTCTTTTAGTTTGGGGATAATTTTTTTTAAAAGTCCTTTTTTTTTTTCTTTCGGAAAAACTATGGGAACGTTTACTCCCTTATTCCCCTCATGACCACAGGGCACTGCCCGGCCCATGGTGACATCACAAAACAGCCCGGAAGTTTTGTTTAAAACCCTTCCCCGGCTGTTTAGAAAAAGGACCCGCAGTGGGAATCCCGGGGACGGCTGCTGAGGGAAGGGCAAAAGGGGCTCCCTCCTTTTTGGGGTTTTTTCCCCTTTGCTTTCAGCGATTGCGGTTTGATTGGAGTTAAAAGCCCCCCAAGGGTGGAGCTAAATGTAAAGGGGCCAGTTGAAAAAATACAGCTGATCCCAGGTCGCGATTGTGTGGGCCCCCACGATGTTCAGGATGTACCGGCATGTCCATTTGCGAGAAGTCACTTCCCCCAGGACTTCCCCCTACTTTCCCAAAGCAGGGGGAAAGGGGTTTGGGGAAAGGGACAAATTTGCTTCCTGCTGGGTTAAGCAGGTCCAAAAGAAATTTTGGTTTTTTTCCCAAAAAAGTCATTGGGGTTTTTTTATGTGAAAATTGGAGAGAAGAAGGCATTTTTAAAGGACTTTTTCCCTTTAAAAAGCCCCCCTCCCCCTAGCATTACACCCAGATTATTTCTGAAGGGGGGGCCCCCCCTTTAGTTTGTATTTCTAACCCATTTAAAATTTTTTTTAAGAATATTTTTTTGGGTTTTTTCTTGCTTTTTTTTGAAAGAGTTTTCCTTGTTTTTTGGTCTTTGCTGTCCCCTTAAATTTGTTTTTTTTTTTCAATTTAGTTTTTTAATTTGTAATTTTTTTTTTTAAAGGCCCCCTACAAAATTCCCCGCTTTAGTAAATTTAAAAAACGCTTTTTTTAATTACTTATTTTCGGCCCCTTTTTCAGTTTTTTAAATAACTATATCTTTTCCCCCCCTTCCCCTAGGGTTTTTTAATTTTAACATAAGGTGCTTTTTTAAAAAGTCCCCTTTAAAAAAAATTTGAAAGTTTGATCACTATTGCCTAGATAACCTCCAACCTGTGTAAAGCACTGATTTGCGTCAGTGTTGGGGATTTTCTTTTTTTAAGAGGAAATTTGGGTTCCCCTTTGAAAACAGGACTAGTTTTAACTTTATTAACTTAAAGGGTTTTACCCGGGTTTTGATACAGAGTTTTTCAAAAAGAAATGTTTTAAAAGAAAAATGTAAAGGGGAAAGTAAATATTTGGTCAAGTTTTATTGAGAAAACCTAAGAAAAGAATAAAAAATTGCAGCAAACTTCCCCTTATCTTCTATGATACACTTTTTCCCCCTAGGAAAATGTCAGTTTCTAGTGCACCAATTTTTGGGCAAAATTTTTTTAAACCCTTTAAAAAATTTTACACATTTTAAATAAAAATTTCTTTCCTACATTTGAAAAATTTTAAAAAAAAAAATAAGAAAATTTGGGTTATATTTTTTTTAGATATTTTTTACCAATTTGTGCCCAAAGCTCTGTTCATAGGGAAAAACCTCAACGCCTTCGGAAAAACCCTCCCTTTGGGCCGTCCTGGGGTAAATTTTGCTCACCGGGAATTTTCCCCCTTTGGAAGCGAATGGCACACCCACAAAAGGCCCTTTTTCCCTTTTTTTGGCTTCAGGCCTGTTTTTTTCATGCACAGGTTTAAACATCACGCCGTATACCAAAACGTTTAAAAAAAAACCCCCGGCCCCCAGCCACTAAAAAAACATATATTGGGGTTTCCTCTCTATCCGTGGCCTGGGCCTTGCTTTCCCGTCCCCCCAGCACTCCCCGTCACCAAGCCTCCAAAAAGGGTTCCCGGCTTTTCTCAAGCCACCGGGCAAAAGCCCTTCCCCCCTCTTGCTGCTCCCAAACTTCCCGGGGGAGAGGCCACGCCCCCCAACACTTGGGAGGGCAGGCTTTTTTAAAAACCCAAACCCTGCCCGGCCCAAAACCAGACATGGAACCCCGGAGACCCGGGGGCGCGGGGGAAAAGCCCCCCACCCCCTCTGAGCTGTTTCCGGGGGAAAACCAAATTAAAGGCTGGTATCAGCCTGCATTTTAAAAGCTGTGAGGGAACCCCAGGGTTTTTCTGACAGATAAAAAAAATTTGGGTTCCCCCCCTCAAGCCCGGGTCTTTGGGGGCAAGTCTCCCACCAGGAGGCTCCACCTTGTGGGCCCAAAACCCGGAATAAAACCCGTTTTTTACTTTGTCCCCAATACGTTTTTTAAAACTATGGTACAAACCATGGTGTAAAAATCAAGTTTTTATTTTTCTCCTTTACAGATGGGTGGTGGGGAGTTATTTTTTTTATTATCAAAAACTTTTAAACATTTTATAAAGCAAACAATTTTTTAAAATTTTTTAAAAAACATTTTTTTTTTTTTAAAATTGCTCAAGATCATGGGTGCATGTCCCCATTAGAAATTGTTGGGAAATTCTAACATACATTTCATTAAAAAATACTGACAGCCTTAGGGACCCCAACTTGGGCAAAAGGAATAAAATAGTGCAATTACATGGCCAGGATTCCCAGTGAAGTAATAAAATAATTCCCAGAAAAAAAGGGGGATAGTACACAAAATCCCGGAGACCTCCGCAATCATTAAAATGTTTCAATATTTTATTAGATTCAAAAAGTTAAAATCCAAATAACATTATTCAATGATGGATCGCATCTATGTCGACGCGTTTCGAAGCATTAGCTCCTTATTCATGACATAACAAACCAAATAGCAAACGCCATTTAAATATGTAGATGTAGATCACATGATACAATCACGTGATAAAATCACGTGATAAAGCTTCCATATATATAAAACAAAATAACATTTAAAACCAATACATCAAAGAATATTAATAATGACACATTATATCATACCTTTTGTTTAGACCTTGCGGACATCTCGTACCTAACCTAAATATCCACCATGCTTCTCTCGCAAGTAGTTTTCTTCTATGGTCACCACCTCTTTCCGGTTTAGTAACCCTTTCTATACCCTGTACATCACAAGGCATTATGGGAGGGGCTAGAAGCCACAGCCCCTCTGTTGGTTGTAACAAATCCTCTTGCTTTTGACCCACGATTTGAGAAAGCAAAAAGGATTTTTTAGCCAAGCCAGTATCTCTCTCATAAACAACTGTTGGGATTTTTGTCCTCTCAGTGAGAGCAGGCGATAAGGCTGGCTGTGTGGGAGGCATGGGTAGTCAGAAGGGAAGATCCTTCTTAAAGGAGAGCACAAACAAACGGTTTTGTAAGTTTTTTTTTCCCTTTTGCCCTCTATTTAGCATCTCTTTTAAAGGGAATTAGGGAAGGGGTGGAAGCAGATGTATCACCATTGTGTGCTTCAATAAAATGTCTGGTGGCCATAGAAATACCTACTTGCAATGGTTTTTATGTGTCAGATAAATGCCTACGTATACGCACTTTCAAAGGAGTAGAGGTGCAGCCAACATATTGAAACTTTGTGACATGTTATTAAATAAACTACAAATCTTGTGTTACAGTTAATGTACGAGGTCATTTGAAAAGTTTCATTTTTTTAAATGGATACAAATTCTTTTGAACAATCCATATAGTTACATGTTATGCATTGTGTATGTCCACATTTATATGATCCATGTGTAGAGAACCAGTGGAACTTGCTAGTATTTTGGCTCAAAGAAAAATGACTAGGGGATAGTAAGGATCCCAATGACTGACCTTTTTTAGCTACAAAATTGATGTTATCCATAATAACCATCCTCATGTTTTCTTGTGTCCTAAGTAAGGGAAGATATTTTTTAATAATATCACAAATTTCCTTATATTGTGGACTAAATGTGGTAGCAAAAGTAACTGTTTCTCTTATATCATTTACATTGGGATTCGAACCTTTCTTATCCCTTAATAGATCAGATCTGGAGATATTTTCAACTTTTTTGGTAGCCTGCTATTTGGTTTGTTATGTCATGAATAAGGAGCTAATGCTCCGAAACGCGTCGACATAGATGTGATCCATCATTGAATAATGTCATTTGGATTTTAACTTTTGGATCTAATAAAATATGGAACAGTTTTAACTGATTGCGGAGGTCTCGCTGGATCTTGTGTAGCTACTGCACGGCCTTTTCTCATTCTATTGTGGGGCTCCTTTCGGCCTGTCCGGGCGTTTCTCCAGCATCTACTTACCAGGTGAGCTGAATTTAGTCATTACAATTGTTGTAATAAAATAAGTTCCCTCCATTTGTTTACATACATTAAAGGGATTTTTTCCATCTTGTTATTTCCAGATCTGAGATCAGCATGTAGCTCGCTACAAGACGACCTCGAGAGTTCAGGGAGATGGCCACATTTGCATAGTTCTCGCCATGTATTTCTATTGATGTGACAAACACAGTCAAGCGAGCATGCTTGGCTAAGTTTGGAACGCCCATATAAGTGAATAGGGGAGAACTGCAGAAGTATGGCCATATCCCTGTTCGCTGAGGCTGGCTCATAGCAAGTATAAAACTGACCTTAGACCTGGTAATAATATCATTGGAAAACCCCTTTTAAGCCACATAGTGGAATTCAAAGGGGTAAATGGCAAGAAAGGCAAGTTTATTTGAGCCATATCTGTTCATAAAGAAACGCAGGGATCAGTGCTCTTAGTAGGATGCATGTAGATATCAAGTGATGTCCTTACCTGTGATATACAGTATATATACATCTTAATGTAAGAGCAAACAATCATGTGACAAGCAAGGCCCTTCCAGTGGAGTACAGATATTTAATCAAGTGACTCAAGTAAAAGAAATAGTAATGAATTATTACATTTTCATTCTTCAATTATCACTGGAGTCCTGTAGGGGAATAATCAATGGAAAATTCTGTAATCAGTTTTCCTTTAACAATTCACTTTCTATTAAGTCTAGATTTAGGACCGGCTATTGACATGGACAAGATTTAAACCCTTGAACCAGACTTCCTGTTACTGCTTTTGGTTAGACTGCAGCCAACACAGGAGGACAAACATTTCCGCCCTACATTAATAAAATGTGCAGGAGGAATCTTCAGTTTGTGAATCAGAAAAGGCCCTGGTATAGTTCATGATAAACAAAGCAATTTAACTCCTTAAGAACCGGGCTTCAAAGGATTCTCCAGGTTAGAAAACGTATTTTCTTATATTGTATTAGGGAATTCTAAACTACTGGAGGGGATCTCTATGCAGAAGCATTATGCCTGAGCCAGAATTGAGGGCAGTTACAAAGAATTACACAGAAATCCTAGTGATTTGAATAGACAGTGTGTAATGCTTCATTTCTCCTGAGCTGCAGGGAAACGGAATACTTCCTGTCAGGTTTACCTTTAGATTGCAGCAAACTTCTTGGGGATCCAGTAGAGGGATATTTTGTGATGAACTTATTGTCAAATGACCCTTCTAACAAATATGATTTGTCCAAACCTAAGGACCCCTTGGACTAATTTTTTAAATTTTGCACCTCTGGGGGGGAACAAATTACTAAGCAATATAATTATTATTTGGAACATGATTCTAAAAGAGGAAAGGATAAAAAAAAATAAAATAAAAGTGGCAGAAAAAACTTTATATACCAAGAGAAACACCCCACAGTTGAATTATTTCTTCTTATAATAGATTTTTATTGGAACAATTTTATCCATAAACATATAAAAACATGCACGCAAAAGATGAACAAAGGCACTACTATGTAAGTACGAGAGTCCAGTGAGTAAATAATCAATTCGTCATGTAGGCCTTCAATACTGCGACCAAAAATGACAGGTCAACATACAGAACATAATACGCACCCACTTCCGGGAGGCGGAGCCAACCAGACTCCCCACCCACCAGTGGACAATGAGTCTGAACATTGAGTGACCTATAAGGTCCTGATACTCCAATAAGTTTAACAGGGGAGGGGGGGGGAGAAGGAAAGGAAGAAGAAGGAAGGGAAGAGGAAATCCTCACCACCGAACCCCGGAGAGACACCAAACGTCATGCGAAGAGCTACGAAACGGGAGGATCCCTCCCAATGGAAGCTTCAATCGCCAAGGGCCCAATCAACTACGTCCGGAACCCCATATAGGAGTAAAGCGAAGAATCAAGGAAGGACTCCATACCCCAAGAGGGCCCGAAATTCCCTGGAGGACTGATACTGGGTCCACGGCCTCCAAGTGTGCAGTACTTTAATCGCCTCCTCGGACGAGTGGGCGATCATCTCCTCCACACAATAAGTAGAGGTTACCTCCTCCACCCATTCAGCGATGGACGGGGGAACGGATTGACGCCAGCGACGGGGGATTGCCGTCTTTGCCGCCTGTAGAAGATGTCTTATCAAAGATTTATTATAGGAGGATTGCGAAAAAGGGGCCATAAATAAAAGAAACCGCTTCTGGGCGGTCCGGGATGGAGACCTCGCAACAATCCAAGATAGCCTGAAGGACCCTTTCCAAAAGGGCCGTAAGGCCTGACAACCCACCATATATGGGACATAGACCCTCCTCCTGAGTGCACCTCCAACAGGTATCAGGGACATTGGGATACCACTTATGAAGCAGAGTCGGCACTCTATACCACCTGGAGAGTATCTTAAAGCTTGTTTCCTGCGCTTTGCAGGCTATCACTGCTTTGTGAGTGAGATAAAAGCACTTTCTCCATTGTTCAACAGTAAAAGTCCTCCGAAGCTCTTTCTCCCATGCTTTACAGTAATGAGGGAGATCTTGACAAGAGGAGGAGATCAGCCACTGGTAGATCAAGGAGATTAAGTGCCTGGGAAGCGACGGAGCGACACAGAGTCTCTCAAATGGTGAAAGTGCTCGAAAAGAGACCCCCTTCGCGATGACAGAGGCGAAGAAGTGCCGAAGCTGCAAATATTCAAAGTGGTACCTAGGAGAAGGGGGAAGGTCCTGAGTCAAATCCGAGAGGGGTTTTAGGGCCCCCCTGACCTGTACCTGTGCTGCGAGGAGCGGGCGAGACTTAGAACTCCCCAGGAAAGACCTCCCTGAAGTGCCTGGAGGAAATAAATGGTTGTCCGAAATAGGGAACAGGGGACCCATTAAATCTAATAGAGATACCGGGACCCTACACCTCAGTATAATGGATAACGTATGGGCTGCGCTGAAGGACAGATGTTTGGGGTCTCAAGTTGAACGGTTCGGGGCCCCCGGGAGGGAGAGTATAGCCTGGGGAGAGACTGTCTGTGTGATATATACCCAGAGTTTATCCTGGGGGCTATGGATCAAATCCAAAAACCTGGCGTACGCTGTGGCTAGGTAGTACACCTTGCAATCGGGTAAGCCCATTCCCCCCTCCGTCTTCGGCCTGGACATTATATCCCTTCTGAGTCTAGGGCGGCGGCCTCGCCAAAGAAACTCAGAGAAACTTCGATGGAGTCTCACCCAGAAGGAGGAGGGCAGGGAGATCGGCACCGTCTGAAGCAGGTATAGCAATTTTGGGAGGATGGACATTTTAATAATGTTTGCTCTACCGAACCACGAGAAGTCACCCTGCCCCCAGCCCCCTAGTAGTCGTGAAACATTGGCTAGCAAAGGGAGAAAATTACACTCGTAAAGTTGAGCTAGGTCCCTTGGGATTTTAGTCCCCAGATATGAGATCCCCCCCCCCAGGCCAGGAGAAGGAGAAGTTAGACTTAATGGTCTGGGCAGTGGCCCGATCAAGGGAAATGTTCAGGGCTTCAGATTTTGAATAATTAATTTTGTAGTTGGACCAGAGGCTAAATTTATCCAGCTCGGACATCAAAGAGGGGAGGGATATAAAAGGATCCGTCAGATAGATCAACAAATCATCTGCAAAAGCCGAACATTTAAACTCCTGCCCTCCAATCGTTATACCCTTGATGTCTGGGTTGGATCACACCGCGGCCAGTAGGTGCTCCATGATCAGAATGTATAGTAAGGGCGACAAGGGGCAACCCTGCCTGGTGCCATTCCGTATTTCAAGGGGGTCTGATAGGACACCGTTGATCTTAATTTTTGCAGAAGGGTTTTGATAAAGTGCCAGTATTTTAGTGGTAAAAATAGGACCGAGTCCCATATGTTTGAGGGTATCGGTCAGTGAATCCCAAGAGATCCTGTCAAACGCTTTTTCAGCGTCAAGGGACAGGATCATCAGTGGCACCCCGTGTAGTTTAGCATATTGAATGATGTCCAATGTTTTCAGGGTATTGTCCCTGGCCTCCCGACCCGGGGTAAATCCCACCTGGTCGGGGTGGATCAGGGTGGGCAAAAGGGGGTTAAGGCGATTCGCTAAGAGCTTGGCATAGATTTTAAGGTCCACGTTGAGTAGGGATATCGGTCTATAGCTGCTGCAAATCTGTGGGTCCTTACCTGGTTTTGGTAAAACTACGATATGGGCCGCGGAGGCCTCTCCTGGGAAGGGCGAAGACGCTGAGACAGTGTTAAAGGCCTCCAGAAGAACTGGGGAGAGAGCGGGGAGCATAATCTGAAAGAATTTACCAGTGAAGCCATCAGGCCCCGGGCTTTTCCCGCTAGGGAGATCCCCAACGGCCGACTCCAACTCCTCCTTCGAGAAAGACTCCTCCAGCCTCTGGGTGACCTCAACCGTTAGAGCTGGAAATGGGGAGGAGGGCCCCCGACCTGAGGAGAGAGACTGGGATCTGCCATCTGGAAGGTTATACAGCTTAGAGTAGAATGACTGGAATTCACCCGCGATCTCTGGAGTGGAGTACACTAAATTATCTGCGCTATTTTTAATACTGGTAACCAGGGATTGTGCTGTCCTATTCCCCATGGCTCTCGCCAGGAGTCGACCGCTCTTATTACCATATTCGTAGAACCTACTACGACCCTGCTGCAAGAGTCTGCCCCAGGAGGCATCAAATAATAAACGGACCTCCAGCCGAGCCAACAGCAAATCCTGCAGCACTTTTGTAGAGAGGGCTTGTTTGTGCAAGAGCTCAAGTGAGGTTACCTTATGCAGCGCCGCAGCGATCGCGGTCGAACGGGCTTTTTTAAGGCGACTGCCATGCTTGATCAAAATGCCACGAAGGACACATTTCAGTGCCTCCCATTTGAGAAGAGGTGAGGTGGGATCATCAGTATGGTCCGACCTAAAATGCTCAACTGTCAACTTGAGCTCCGCCAAACAAGCCGAGTCCAGCAGCAGGGACTCATTGAGTCTCCAAGGTCTAGCTTGAGCGGAGAAGAAAGGGACATGTAAAGAGACAAAGATCGGTGCATGGTCCGACCATAACACATTGCATATCGAGGAAGACTGCAGCCACGGGAGGGCCCTATGCTGAAGGAGAATATAATCAATCCTGCTATAAGTATTATGGGGCTGTGAGAAAAAACTATAGTCCCTATCGGACGGATGCTGAAGCCGCCATCCGTCCACCAGCTGAAATTGGAGAAGGGCTTTCTTAACTTTTTTGATAGCCGAGTATGCTATGGAGGACCGCCCAGACGAATTATCAAGAGTTGGGTCGAGGGTAAGGTTAAAGTCCCCACAAAACATGACGGTGCCCCTAGCCCGGGAGTGTAACTCGTCTAGGACCTTCAGTAAGAAAGCAACCTGCCCATGATTTGGAGCATATACGTTGACGATCGTGAAATCATGCCCATTAATATTAAGGATTAAAATGAGATATCTGGCCTCTGCATCAGAGATGCAGTCTATGACCCGGTGAGCCAGGGATTTATGGATGGCGATAGCCACCCCTCTAGTCTTGGAGTAGGGGCAGTTAGCAAAGTGCCACTGGGGGAAGTATCTATCCTTAATTAAGGGGGCATGGTTCGTTTTGAAATGTGTCTCCTGAAGGCACACGATTTGGGCTTTTTGTCGGTGAAAATGATACAGGATTTGAGAACGTTTCCTAGGCATGTTGAGGCCCTTGGCGTTGAAGGATACTAGCTTAAGATCTCCCATTTAGCTTGAGGGGTATACATATGATGTGTGTCTCCAACATCCGGCGGGGGATGAGTGAGGAAGGGAAAGGAGAGGACAAAAAAGAATAGGCAGGAGGGGGGCAAAGTAGAAGAACACAGGATAACCAAAAAACTCCCGCACAAAATAACTACAAACATTCTTGAAAACCAGGAAAGCCAGGTGGCCCACATGTGGCCAGAAGGCAGTCCAAACCCTATTTGGGGGGTGCGTATGGCAGGCATGCCATAAAGAGCGCTCCCAAGCAGTAATGATCAGAGCATATGAAAGAGAATCCAAAACTATTATAACTAGGGCAATAAAAGAGAGCATAACCCTGTACCATAATCAGGCAACAGATCAGTGTACTGGAGAAGAACCAGTGGAGAGGCAGAGGCATCTCAAGAAAGGAACCCGCTACTTGCACATCTAGCCAACTGAACCTAGACGATAAAGATATCAGGAGAAACTGCAAATTGAGTCTCTACACTTGGGGTGTGCGGGAGCCTTTAGAGCGGGGCCCTCTGGACGGAAGGCCCTGAGCGTCCGGACGTGGTGTGGGCGAGCCATCCCGACCTCCCCCACCCCCCCCCCACCGGCAGGGACAGGGAGGGCCAGTCCGGCAGCGAGACATCAGGAAGTTGTAAGTCCCGCACAAATGATGGTAAGTCGTCCGGAGTGTGCAAGGTGTAGGTGCACTCAGACCGGCGGACAATAAGCACAAAAGGAAACCCCCATCTGTAATGGATGTTCCTCTCCTTCAGGACGTTAAGAATGGGTTTTCTTCATTGCATCTGCTGTGCCAGGGTATGGCGAGACAAGTCCGGGAATATCTGTAACTGATGATCTTGGTATGTCAAGGAACGGCGTGAGCGGGCCTTCTGAAGGATTTGCTCTTTAAGGACATAGAAATGGACCCGGCAGACTACGTCCCTAGGGTGCTGAATGTCCTTGCTAGGAGGTCGCAGGGCTCTATGGACTCGGTCCATCTCAATGTAGGTATTCGGGTCGCGGTCCAGGATGTTATTGAAGACTTGAGATACAGTAGAGTATAGCTCAGAGGCAGGCACCGATTCTGGAAGCCCCCGGATCCTGAGGTTATTCCTCCTCCCTCTGTTCTCTACATCGTCCAGATGCTGCTGAAGGGCAAATAGTTGAGATGAATGTTGCTGCACTACACCCTGCAATGCAGAGAGAGAGGCGGAGGAGGAGTCCTGAGCCTGCTGTAGGACATCGACCCTGGTGGACACAGATGATAGTTCAGAGCGGAATTGAGCAAACTCGTTCAGAAGCCGTTTCTCCATGGAGGAGATATCCTGCCTAGTGGGGAGGTTTTGTGTAAGAAGTTGGAGGTCCGCCAGAGTTATTGGCCGGCACACTGCGGCCGATGGTGACGACTCAGCCCCCTCTCTCGACATAGAATGAACAGATGCACTTGAGGAAGAAGTGGAGGGCTCCCGGGCTGTAGATCTGGGGGTAAAGGAGGTGGCATCCGGGCAAAGATGCGGGCTAGCCCTGGCCAGGGGAGGAGAGATAACTAGATGGCTAGCATAAGGAGAGCCACTGGGCACCGACGCGGTGGGCACAGCAGATGCAGAGGACTGTGCTCCTGGAGGGCCCCTGGGATGGCCCCGGTAGCAGTCTTCGCCCCATGATGAGCCTGTGGACCACGCTGGGGAGCAGCAGGCCGACTCCTGGCCCAGGCTAGGAATTGGGCCTCTTAATGTGCCTGATGTAGGGGCAGTCCAGTCTGGGGACCCCAACCTGGGGGCCAAGGGGCTTGCTAAGGTTGCAGGGGCCCCAGTATTAGGGGGTCCACCCCCCATACAGGATTGGGAGTCCGGAGACAAGAGCTGAGTGGGCCCCTCACAAGAGGTGGGAGGTCCAGGTGGCTGCAGGGTCATAGGGGCATGGGCCCCAGAGCCATTATAATGTGGCCCAGACAAGTCCCCTGGCGAAGGTGTTGGGGGAGAGGGGCCGGGACTAAGCTCTGAGTCCTCATTAGGACCATCCCGCAATGCACAGGGCTCCCCTTGCAGCCGCATCCCCATCGGAGCCGCGGCGCCCGGCGGTCCGTCTCCCTGCACAGGATGCGTCACCGGCCTGCGCCCCGCTGACTCACACTGAGCCGCGGCGGGCGCCGGGGCCGGCAGAATACCTGGGACAGCGCGCGCCGAAGATCCACTCGGCGAAGTCCCGGAAGAAGAGGCCGCGGTAAGAGCAGGCGCCGGTCTCGGGTCCAGGCTGGCAGAGAAGCAGGCCGCGTCTGGAGAGCGCACGTCCCGGGCGGTGCAGACGGCATCTGGACGTCCCGCCTTGGCTGGAGCTGCCGGTAAGGAGCTGGGTAGCAGGGCGTCCCGTTTCTTGCGGGCCGAGCGAGTAGCAGGCATCTCCTTGATGTCGGGCGCTGTGCTATGGAGCACAGCTGCTGGGTGGGCCGGGCGGCCATCTTGGGGTCCATGCTCCTCTGAGTTCTCAGAAGGCATAAGGGCTGCAAAACGCCCGAAGTACTGGCCAATGATCCCTTGAGCGGGGTCAGCAACTGTTGCAGGGCCGGTTTTCGTCTTTTTAGATGCTTTGCCCATGATTGTGAGGCAGATGGCTGTGGATTTACTGGAGGGTGCAGAGGAGCTCAGGAGAAAGGCTTCTTCACGCAGCCATGGCAGACCACGCCCCCCTTGAATTATTTCTTTAGGCTATTATGGTTGTGCACATATCTAATACATTTATTTATTTGAGTTTTATTATGCAATGTGTGCACAATAAAATGCATTGTATACTAAGTAATCACTAAATAAAATAAAGTCCCCCCAATATTTTTTATTACCTTTTTTGTTTATTTCTGTTAAGCAAATACAATGCAATAATTTTATTTTAAAGTATTACCATATTACCATTAGTGCACCTTACCATCTCGCTTACTGAAAAGACAGCCCTGAGGTCTTTTCTAGACCCCCAGGGATGACTACAGAGGGTTTCCCCAGATTACAGCAGGGTCACTGGGTGACCTGGTCAAAGGTTAGAGTTTCTATGAACCATGCCAATCAATAGATTAAATAATGCTGTGATCCTTGCTATAGGCAGGGGGCTGCTCTTAAAACAGGAACTGTTAACAGCGTGTTCTTATAGCAGTAGTGGACAGACCATTTTAGAAGCACAGAAATGTTAACAAGAAATCCCTTTAGAAGCTAATTAGTGACCCAAAATTAAGTTTTACTCTTTCACTTGGAAAAATATCCAATATCTAGCTCCGTGCACGTTTCTCTTGGACTATGTGGGCAAAACCCCTAGGGAGTTGAGAAGGAGTATTGGTGACCACCTTGGCGATATCAGAAGGGGTGTAGATAGCCCTATCTCTCGACATATGAAGCCAAGTCTACATTGTAAGTGTCAAAATCCAACAGCATTTTGACACTTGCAGGACTGCATTTTTTTGGATGTGCCGTCAGCCCCGTAAAATAAATGTACGGGGCCGACAGCAAATCCAAGCAGAATCTGGCAGAACATGCAACATGTTACATGTTCCGCCGCATTTTAAACCTGACGATAAAAAATCCACACACAATCCAACGGTAAAGCTATGCCATGTAGACATAGCCTTAGGGAGATTCATCATGGTCAGGTACAAGACCTTAGTTTTAGAGGGACTGAACTTATAAGACCTCAACCAAAGGGAAGGGATTGGGAGACTAAAATTTTGCGGAAGGAGAGTCAATGGATCTACAGATTTTGATTGGAGTATCCTGCAGGTCTAAATGAGATGCTGAACTTTAGCTGCTTTGTCTAGTTACTGGTTTTCCATTTTTGTACATTTGCATGGACCATATACAAAGTGTTCTCATTTGTCTACTGATACATATTGTATTACCCTGACATATGCTGCACTTGCCTAGTGATGCATTTTATATCTGCTAATACTTACCAGTATATGCTTACCTGGATATAATATTTTTATTAAAGGGATTGTCTCGTTCCAGCATTTGGCAGCCTTTTCTGCTGGTTGCCAAGCAGAGCTTGTGAAATGGAGGGTCGTGTTTCTCCTCCCAGCAGGGAGTATCTACACTCTGCAGATTCGCCCCCAAAGTCTGCACATGAGGATTCATTCTGTGTGAGCTGGGGGAAGGGAGAGCTTTTCAGCTGTCATTGAAAGTGAAAAGCTAAGTGTAACTTGATAATGTATATCTAAATTTCTCACTCACTCTACATACTTTGTAACTAGAATGGGCATTTGATGTTCAGGACTCTGGGAAAGATGGGTGTTTTTTCCATCTGTTTCTCTCTCATACAGTGATATATCCTGCAGATGATAACACCTCTGACCTCTACAGATCTGCAAAACTTATCTGTTTGTGTTTACATGGGACTGCACAACTGTATCACAAGTGGTTTATGCTGTCTCACAAAAGTTTTTTTTACGTGGGACTGCACATGAGATTTACGTGGGTCCACCAATGTAAAACTGCATATCTTACATGGGCCTGCTGAGTTTTCTCTTTCTGTGTTACGTGGGACTGCACATGACATTTCTCTGGGTCCGCCGATGTAAGACTTCACATCTTACATGGGAATGCTGGGCTTTCTCTTTCGGTATTACATGGGACTGCACATGACATTTCTGTGGGTCCGCCAATGTAAGACTGCACATCTTACATGGGCCTGCTGAGTTATGTCACTGCTTCTCCTTAGCCTGCGCGTTCTCATCCGTGACCTGGACGGGGCAGAACACTCAGCTGACAGCCAGTAATGCTTTAGCTGGGTGTAACCCGACCTGGGCTCAAACTCCGTTGCTAAGCACAAATGAAGCAGCCCATTCTCAGAAACCATTGCACTTCACTAATGGTAACCAAGGACGTATATGCAGTGTCGTACTGGGAGGTCTGGGGCCCACAGGGGAAATGATCTTTGGGGGCCCACCCTACAGCTACTGTATATGAAAATATTACGGGCCTCTCAGACATAAATGCTCCCATTTTACCACATAATACAGTGTGCAAAACAGAACTGTAATGTGTAGTACACAATACCAAGTGAGACACATCTGTCTCACATATCTATCTTTCTCACACATCTGTCTATCTCACATAACTGTTTGTCTCACACATATGTCAGTGTAACATATCATAGACACTTTTACAGTCAGGGACAAGTGTACGCTGCCACTATACTAGCGCCAATATAACCTACAACACCCCATATGGAGACCACATAGTGGTTTGACACCAGCTCGGGTCACATCACATTACAGTGAATATAGCACTGATCCAGTATAAAAGCAAAATAACCCCTGATGTCAGGGACTCATAGAAAACGTCATCTCTGATGAGTCGTTCTCTTCTCTCATGAGTCTTTTTCCCTTTTCTTCTCCATCCGTTCCACACCGCCATGATGACTTGTTCCAGCCACCACTCATCTATGCAGAATTTACACACAAATATCTTAGAATCCTCAATTTTCCAGAACCTCCAGGACCAGCACATTTTAGATAGTATGCAGGTAGTCAGGGCCCCATTAAGATAGTATGCAGGTAGTCAGTTCCCCCTTTAGATAGTAGGCAGGTGGCCAGTGCCCACTTTAGATAGTAAGCAAGTAGTCAGGGCCCCCTTTACATAGTAGGCAGGTAGTTCACATACCTCAGTTCTTAATACTGTGTATTGCTCCGTCAAACATCAATGACAGCTTGAAGTCTTTTGCGGTAGTTGTGGATGAGGCTCTTTATTTTCTCAGATGGTAAAGCTGCCCATTCTTTTTGGCAAAAAGCCTCCAATTCCTGTAAATTCCTGGGCTATCTTGCGTGAACTGCGCTTTGCTTGAGATCTCCCCAGAGTGGCTCAATGATACTGAGGTCAGGAGACTGAGATGGCCACTCTAGAACCTTCACTTTGCTGTCGACTTGGTCTTATGTTTTGGATCGTTACCATGTTGGAACATCAAAGTACGTCCCATGCACAGCTTCCAGGCTGATGAGCGCAAATTTGCCTCCAGTATTTGCTGATAACGTGCTGCATTCATCTTACCTTCAACTTTGACCAAGTTTCCTGTGTTCCTTTGTAGCTCACACTTCCCCAAAAACATCAGCGATCCACCTCCATGCTTTACAGTAGAAATGGTGTTTCATAGTTTCATAGTTTGTAAGGCCGAAAAAAGACAAGACGTCCATCCAGTTCAGCCTGTTGTGCTAAGGTGTTGATCCAGAGGAAGGCAAAAACCCCAGTGAGGTAGAAGCCAATTGTCCTTATTTTAGGGAAAAATTCCTTCCCGACTCCAATCTGGCAATCAGAAAAATCCCTGGATCAATGACCCCTCTCCAGAATCCTAGACACTATAACTTGTTATATTATTATGCTCCAGAAATGCATCCAAACCCTTTTTGAACTCCATTATTGAATTCACCATGACAAGTCCCTCTGGCAGAGAATTCCATAGCCTCACTGCTCTTACAGTAAAGAATCCCTTTCTATGTTTATGTAGAAACTTTCGTTCCTCAAGAAGTAGAGGATGCCCCCTTGTTCTAGATACAGCCCTGGGTATAAATAAATCTTGGGAGAGATCTCTATATTGACCTTTGATATATTTAAACATATTTATTATGTCCCCCCGAAGTGTTCTTTTCATCATAGGCCTTGTTGACACCTCTCCAAATGTAATGTTTATGGTTGTGGCCAAAAAGTTCGATTTTGGTCTCATCACTCCAAATGACCTTGTTCCAGAAGTTTTGAGGCTTTTCTCTGTGCTGGTGTATTGTAGGCGAGATAGTTTGTGGCATTTGCGCGGTAATGGCTTTCTTCTGGCGACTCGACCATGCAGCCCATTTTTCTTCAAGTGCCTCCTTATTGTGCATCTTGAAACAGCCGCACCGCTAGTTTTCAGAGAGTCCTGTATTTCAGTTGATGATATTTGTGGGTTTTTCTTTGCATCCTGAACAATTTTCCTGGCAGTTGTGGCCGAAATTTTTGTTGATCTACCTGACCGTGGTTTGATTTTTACAGAGCCCCTGATTTTCCATTTGTTAATCACAGTTTGAACACTGCTGACTGACATTATCAATTCCTTGGATATCTTTTTGTATCCCTTTTCCTTTTCCTGTAGATCCATTGACAATTCTTTTGCTTTCCCCATGACTCGCAATCCAGAAACATCAGTGGCTGAATGAAAGATGCAAGAGTCCGTCTGGATCGCAGAAACTCACTCAGCTTTTATGCACACACTGATTACAAGCAAACAGGTCACAGGTGAGGATGTTACCTTTAGTAGCCATTCAAACCCATTTGTGTCAACTTCTGTGCATATTTTCAGGCCAAAATCACCAGGTTATGTAAACTTTTGATCAGGGTCATTTGGATGTTTTTGGCTGTCATTATGATTTAAAAAGAGAAAACACAATAGTTTGACAATAAATGACTTCACCCAACCACTAACCATGAGTGGAAAAAAAGTTTTTGTGTTATTATTCATATTCTCTGAAAAAGACCAAGAATGCAAAAGTTCTGCCGCGGTATGTAAACTTTTGAGCACAACTGTATTTATTTTAGGGTTATATACTCCTAGAGGCATTTATTAGTAGGTGTAACTATTTGCTATTAAGCAGTTAATATACCGTTTTATATCACTATTGGAGACAGTAGTACAATTTCTATATCAATTATGTTTTCAGCAATATGGTTGTTAATGTATGTGATCATCTTTTTGCGATGCTCTGTGATAATTTGTGACATACTGAATTCTAATATGTGACGTAAAATGTGAGGTTGCATGAACATATTGCCCTTTGTGCAGTAGATGCCGTCCCATATGTCATGTATCACTTGAGACTGTGTTATGTACAGAAGAGACATATATGTGGTATATGCTAGGATGGCATTTGTAAAATAGAAGTCTTGATCGGGGCATCTGCATTATCGGAATATGTGCCTAAAATCTTATTTGCAGGATGCATGCGTGGTTTAGACCAGAAAAGTGTCTCCATAGCGTCTGTATCAGCGTGACACGTGCGCCTTAGGCCTGTATTGATAACGAAAGTCCTCACATGTGCTCTAGACTTCTTGAGATGCTGTGTCGGCTTCATCATCAGCAATGTATTTGGTAGGTACATGAGTACTTTTAGCTACAATCTATGGCTTCTGAGTGGGTGATTGGCCTGTTTAATGACCCCTACAAACAGTTTCTTACATGTATACCTTTACTTATGCTTGAATAGGGTAAAGGTATACATGGATTAGGAGTATAACAAACTCCAAGAGCGACCTCTTTGGCTACATCACACACTGATGACAGCTTCATTGTAAACAATATCCTGTGGTTCCCGGATGATGAATGCCACACAACTCCAGGCAGGTTTAAGAGAGGTGAGAGGCACCAAGTATCACGTCAGACCATTTGTAACCATTTACATCAGAGTGGTCTGCGTGCTAGAAGACAGACAAGGGTACCTCACCGGTATCTGACCTAGCTGATGCAAGCACTCTCCGACATGTTAGCATCGTCCGTGGCCATCATTTCTGCTCAGAGTAGATCGACTTTGATCGGTAAACAGCACTGAGGATCACCAGCCTCTTATCCAGCACAGATGCTCTCTGGCCCATGCAAGACGATGATGCCTGTGCCTGGTGGTGTGGCGAGGTACCTTTGCCGGTCATCTAGCACGCAGACCAAGCTGATGTAAATGGTTATGAATGGTCTGACGTGATACTTGGTTGCCTCTCACCTCCCTTAAACCTGCCTGGAGTTGTGCGGCATTCATCACCCAGTTCCACAGGGCATTGTTTACAATGAATCGACCATCAGTGTGTGATGGAGCCAAAGGACATCCACTTCTTTGCCTCTCTGTGACTCTTCCAGTCTCTGTATCTCTGTTGCAATCTGCTGATGACACAGATATCTGAGGTATTGTCTTAGATTTCTGCCGAGGATTCTATGTTGTAATGTTCCAATAGAAAAATCCAATGTTTGAGCATACCCTTAGCAAGCTTTACATAAAAAATACTTTTTAACTACTATGCAACAGTACTACTACTATCCAGCAATGGCTTAGGCCCTCTTTAAATCAAGTTAATGATCTTTTAATGTGTACACCACTGACTTATGGTTGCTTATAGGCGTACAGTGGAGCACATCACCCAAAATGTGAAAAACAAAAGTAAAAACCCCCCCAAAAAAAACAAACAGATTATAATTCTCAAAGCACTATTAAATCTAGTTGTTAGTCGAAATAATAAAGTTTAGCAAACCATACCGTAGTATGAGTAGTGTCTGTGTAAAAATATACAGCTATTTTTAAAGAGGAAAGGATCATGTATAAAGTAACTTAATTGGAAAAGCAATTGTAACATAGAAGAGGTGCAATTTAAATTTACCTCTCATAGAACAAGGAAAAAATTAAGAACACTTACAATAACCAGTAACTCTCCAAACTTTTACAGCAGTTGATGCTTTTTCTGTTAAACGATATTGCAAAAACAGAGGTATGTCTTGAACCTCCTATGCCAATGCAAAACATTACATGGCCCCAATGTGCTATATACAGAGGCATAACTTAAAGCTCCTGGGCCTAAAAGGGAATCTGTCACCAATTTTATTTTTTTACTTATTAAATCAAGCCCCTGATCCATATTCCCTTCCTCTCAGCTGTTTTTATTTCCTGATTGTACTTTTCTTTATTCAGTCGTCTATATATGATTGTGGGGAAGACATTCTTGCTTGCACTGCTTTAACAGCTGTCAGAGAGATACTTCACAGCAGCTTCATGCACACAGGAGACTTAAGACTGATTCTGTCCCATAGACTTCTATAGGAGAGTTTTCTAGTCATGCTGTGTGACCTGGGAAGAAGTCACTGTGAAGGGAGGGGAGAGGGGGAGCTGTGACTATCTCCTTTTGTGACTGGTGGATTCTGTGTTATCTGTACACAATGGTGTCTCCTTTCAGTGTGACCCTGCTTTTACTGATAATGAGCAGACACTGAAAATCTCCCTCTACGGAACAGGAAGTGTGAGACTTTTGTAAGGCTTAGTGGCCAAAGTGAAAACTGCAGGACTTAAGAATCAATACAAAATACTGAAAGTGATATGGAAAATAAAAAAAAAAAACAACCAAAAATTCCTAAAAAATTTGTTAAGCATAAAAATGTGAGTTAAACAGTAAGTCATTTTTTGATGACACATTCCCTTTAACCCCTTAACGACCGCGCACCGTCTTTTGACGGCGGCCGGTGCGGGTCGTTCGTCTGCAGCGACGTCTTTTGACGTCGCTGCAGACATCGGGGTTTGCGGCGCCCGGTGCCGCAGCTGCGCTGGGATCGGGGCTGAACTACACAGCCCCGATCCCAGAGCATGTCCTGCAGGCATCGGGGAGCGGAGGAAACCTCCGCAACCCGATGCTTTAACCCTTTGATTGCGGCGGTGCGTTACCGCAGCGCAATCAAAGGGATCCCCTGCTCTGTCGGGTGATCGGAACACCCGGTGACCCGACAGAGCCCGGGGAACGGCTGCACAGTCAGCTCTGGGGACCTAGCGTGGCCCCAGAGTTGTCTGTGTATGAAGCCAGTGATTAGGACGCACTGTGTGCTGTCCTAATCACTGCCTGTGTCAGACTGACACAGATTAGCATGTATTAGCATATATGAATATGCTAATACATTACTAAGTGTAAAAAATTTTTTAAAAAAATGTTAAACAGTTCTCCCTTCATGGGAGTCAAAAAAAAAGTACAAAAAAAACATAAAAAGTGTAAAAAAAAAAAGAATAAAAAAAATAAAATAAAAATAAATATTTAATAAAAAAATAATTGTACATAAATTACACGCACAAAAAAACCTACACATATTTGGTATCCACACGACCGTAATAACCTGTAGAATTAATCTAACAAGTTATTAAGTGTGAAATGTTAATGGTGTAAAAAAAAAAAATGAAAAAAAAAATAATAATTTTTGGAAAAAAATAAAAAAAAATACTGCAATTATTTATAAGTGTACTTAAACTATTCCCTTATAAAGTACAACTTGTCTTGAATAAAACGAGGCCTCATCCAACTGCGTCATTGAAAAAATAAAAAAGTTACAACTGTTTAAATGCAAGGAGGCCAAAACTAAAAAAATGTTCTGGTCATTAACTACTTTTCAGGCGTTCGGCTTAAGGGGTTAAGGCAAAAAGTGAAATGGGACCTCTCAGCTACCATGTGTCATTTACAATACTGTTGTGCTTTTAAGTGGCAGAATGGCTTTTGGGCCCAGTGGCAACTGCTACCTCTGCCCCCTTGTAGCTATGCCCTTTGAAATATATGCTATCAATGATGTGTTATTTATTTATGTATTTATTATTATGTATAACCTTTGGGCCTCCTTAGGTTCTGGGTTGCAGAAGTCTATATGCTGCCTTCAAGGTTCTCGTTTTGAATATAGAGGTCCTGCTGTACAGTTCATATTACCGTATATACTCGAGTATAAGCCGAGTTTTTCAGCACAAAAAATGTACTGAAAAATCTGTCCTCGGCTTATACTCGAGTCACTGTCGGCGCTCGGGCGCTGCGATGGCCGGTGTGCCGACAGGGAGCTTCAGTTATATGCGACTCCTCATGGAGCACATATAACTGAATGCCAAGTACCGCCGACAGCGTCCGGGCACTAGCGTGGCCCGAGCGCTGTTGGCCATCTCCTCACCTGTATGCGACTCCTCCGGAGCACATACAAGAGAAGAGATACCATTGCGGTGCAGAGAGCGAGCGCTCCCTGCTCCGCAATGGACTCTGGCCGGCCACAAACTCGCGGCTGGCTGGAGTTTCTGGCACAGGCAGTGTATGTCATCACGCTGTGTGCGCGGCCTGATGACATCACCCACCTGTGCCGAGAAGACGTAGCGGAGTGCCCGGGAGGCGGAGCAACGGGGAGCGAGGTGTTTGTTTTTTTGTTTTAAAACCCTGCCTTTACCTGCCTAGGAGGACCTATGACTGCCTATACCCTGCCTATGAGGAACTATACCTGCCTATAATCTGCCTATGGGGGCAATTACCTGCCTATAACCTGCCTATGGGGGACATATACCTGCCTATGAGGACCAATACCTGCCTATGGGGGCAATTATCTGCCTATAAAGAGCTATACCTGCCTATAATCTGCCTATGGGGGCAATTACCTGCCTATAACCTGCCTATGGGGGACATATACCTGCCTGTAACCTGACTATGGGGGACATATACCTGCCTATACCCTGCCTATGAGGACCTACACCTGCCTATAACCTGCCTATGGGGGACATTAAACTGCCTATGTCATTTTATTGGTATCCATTTTTATTTTTGATATTTACCAGTAGCCGCTGTATTTCCCACCCTAGGCTTATACTCGAGTCAATCAGCTTTCCCGTTTTTTGTGGCAAAAGTCGGTGCCTCGGCTTATACTCGAGTATATACGGTACAAAGAAAAGAGTATTACATCAAATGCTCTTTTGAGAGGGATTAAACTGTTATTCCTATTTCTTATTTTTTCTTTTTTAATTATTGGTACACTGTAAATGTGTTCAATTGTGTAGATCATTTAATTGTAGATCACTAATGAGAAATACTAATTATTAAATATAAATAGAGAAGAACATCCATCTTGCTTGTTTGTATCTTTCAAGATGAGCTATAGGTGCTGAGATCAGTATAATACATATACTATATATGTATATGCTGATACTTGGTGCACTTCTGAATGACATTCAATGTAGGAAACTAGCAAAAGTCTTGTTGCGCACAAGTACACAATGCTACATGTGGCTTTTTCCTGTCTCGCACACTGGAAGTAACACTTCTTGTCCGGATCTGGAAATCCACAGCAATAGTTCCAGCTCAGCAGCATGCACAGCTAATAATGGGGTGCTTAGCAAAACACACATCTGGAGTCCAGCACACTCCAAGGAGCGGAGGGAAGATAAATGGTATATTTGCATTGCCTAGCGCTGCAGTCCTTGTGGACACCTTTATCATAAATGATGCTGGCCAGGACAATGATGAAGCTCCTGGCAATTACAAACTGCACAATAAATTTCCTCTAAACTTTCGAAGATTGTTTTTATTATAATTGAACATACATTGTGAACGATAAACCACTTTAACCATTATGTCCCCAGAAATAACTTTAAAACCATATATAAATATCTGTCCCTTCTCCTGACATAAGTAGATATATTCTGATACAGTAACGATGCTTTCTAAGAAGTATGTTATACTGTTCCTCTGTAAGTCCTCCTGGAAATGAATAAGCTGACATTAGGGCATTACCATTTCCCTTGACAACAGTGTGTGCCTCCTATACAGGCTGACACTGCGCTTATAGGGAGACATGTATGAAGGAAGGCGCGTCGAAGTGAATAGTCAAGTCTTATTTTCTGTGTATAATGCACCTGATGTAGGAAAGTGTTTTTTGTGCGTTCATAAATTGTATGTAAAGTTCAACGCGTCTCAGCCTATGTGTTAGGCGCATTACTGAACTTAGGCGCATAAGTAATGCGCCTAACATGTATTAAAGTTATAGACAGGCTGGAAGTAAGAGAAAAATCATTAGAATAGCATGTCCATGAATAGAAACTATGGTACTGATCCTGCCTGGAGAACCACAGGTCCCAGCAATGCCTGTGCTGTGCTGGCTCTTGCTGTATGTAGAATAAAGGGTGAGAGCAGCAAAAATACATTTCAAATTTAATGTAGTAAAAATTTAAAATGTAAAAATATGATCATCATCATCAGTGGGTTATTTAATGTAAAATTTGTTTTAAATTCCAGTATTTCTAAATACATTTTATAGGAGATATTTTTATATTTTTGGGATATTATATATATTTTTTTTAAATTAATTTATTATGATCATATTTTTCATTAAATTTAAATAATTAAATTTTATACAGTTTGATCATTATAATCAATTACCTTTTATTATTGCACTTGTGTAAGTTGAGAAATATTGGATATTTTTTGCCCTAGTGGCAAATATAGCTTCACTTCGACTCCTCTGGCGCGGGCAGACCACATTGAAATAAGTCTGCCTGTCGGAGCAGTAATGCGCCTAGTTTTACCGACCCACATTCATATAGGTGTCTAATATTATGAGTGTGGTGCAACACACCTCCATAAAGCCTCCAGAACACCCCTTCATGTTAGGCGCATTAGAAAGTATTGAGTCTTACGAACAATGCACCTAACCAGAAAAAGGGTGAAAAACCTGTCGCCCATAGTGTGTGTAGGAAGACATGATTCACAACTATGGTTTATACCCAGTTGTCACTTTATTCATACAATTCATTAGGTATCTCAGACGAGCAGAGTAGATTGCAAAACTTGTTAGAACAAAACAAAAAAAAAAAACAAAGGTTATTTTTATGGAAATAAAAGTAGTTACTGAACAGGAGCCAGAGGGTCCTCTCTACTTGCAAATTACTTTCGAGGTTACTAAGCAAAGGCAAATAAACCAATACATTATTACAATCATGTCTCAAGAGGACATTTTTGGTTTCCATTGCCATTTTAAGGCTATGTTCATATTTGTAGCCTTTTCCAGTGTGAAGTAAAATTTGACACCATTGTGTATTATCGTGTGTAAGCAATATACACAGTTGGATACTTTCCTACAGAGTTTTGTACCACAGTATCTTTTTTTTTTGTAACATATTTTATTTCTAGCGATAAAGTGAAAAACTGTACTTGTGTTATATATGGGCATGTGGTTGTCTTTTTGTGGCGGCAACACATAGGATGCAGGTAGCACTGAAGTAATTTAGATTCAACATTTATGTTCCTATTAAGAGAATGAAGGACCAGCAAACCCTTGTTTTACTAGGGGAGAGCGTCCCCTCATGCAAGCAGTAAATGAACAGAGGTGGTCACGCATGTGTGCAATACTCTGCATTCATGTCTACTAGGGTTACAGAAACCAACCCCATGCCTAACCTTTTTGGAGTGTAAGCTTGGTAGTTGTAGGATAGTGAATTCAGTTCAAGATAATGATAAAATGGAAGACTATATCCACATGAAGCAGATTTGTGCATATATATGGATTTCTGCATCTCCATTCAGATGAAAGGAGCAGCTGCAGAATTTAACAAATCTGCAAAATGTGAATGTACTTATTCAAGATAATAGAAGATAGTTCAATATATTACATATATGTAATATATGTATGAATATATGTATTCAAGATCAGTATATTCACCAAGCACAGTGCAATCTTGTTATACAACTGTGGGTAGGTACTCTTTCTATACTAGGGTTAAAAATGCACTTAACAGTCCCGACATGGCTGTGTACCGCTGCGGCACGTGGCACCAGTGATGTTCAATAAACAGCCGCATAGATTTCCAGGTTCAGATGAAATAGCAGCATGGTGTAGTATTCAGTCTTTGGACTGTCTTTAGGCTGATAACTATTGATGTTACAGGAGATATGTACCGTGTTACAGGAGATATGTACCCGAAAATAAGACACCCCCGAAAGTAAGACATAGAAGAGATTTTCTTCAATTCCCTGATATATAGCACCCCCTGAAAATAAGACATAGCGGAAATCATTGCTGCAGCTCCTTATACACAGGGACGTCCTTAAGTGTGGGCAGAAAGAAAGGTGGGGGAGAGGGGTGCTCCCAAGCCCTACTCATCCCAAGAAACGGGCCTGGGACATATTGTTGTAGCAACTGCGTGTTAAATGACCTGTGCAGGGATGTCATGTGACTGATGTCACCACAGGTCCCGAACATCCCAGGACAGGAGACAGAAAGTGTACCAGTAAAAGAGGGATGGGGAGAACAGAGCAATGATACTGACACACACACATCTCACAGGATGGCTGATGGGGCATGCTGAAACTCCTAGTTATACAAGTCCCAGCATGTCACATTTGCCATTCTTTGAGATAAGTCACTGCAGCTGCCATAAAATGTCCTTTACATACATATAACCTATGGTTTGTGACTCTAAACTTTAAGATGTATATATACACACACCAGTATAGCATGCTAGAATTTATTTCTGGAAAAATAAGACATCCCCTGAAAATAAGACATAGTGCATCTTTAGGAGCAAAAATTAATATAAGATGCGGTCTTATTTTCGGGGAAACAGGGTATGTATCCTTAAATAGTGACCGTTGATTTCAGTATAGAACCGTGTGATACAAAAATCACAATGAGTGCTCCAGCCTCTCCTCTCTAGAGTTGATTGTGAATAGAGTAAGAGCAGGGCCTATAGCCACCTTCCTAAGGATAGATTTACTCTGCAGGTTTTAGCCACATATTTCACTTTCTTCTTGATGCGTTTTTTTTTTTTTTACTGTGCTTTAAGATTCGGATTAACTCCATTCAATGGGGCTAATTTGTCTCTTGGTCCCCATTGTGTTTTTTGCACTGAGTATATATGTTTTTCTATGTGACATGGGTTTGAAATCCATGACACTGAAAATATGCGCATATTTCTATTCAAAACAATAAAACTTAGGAGTGTTTTTTTATTTATATTTTGGTGTGTAAAACAGGCATTTTATACAACAAGATATGCAGAAAAATATTCAGTGTGACTCTAGCCTTGGTCATGTATGTTAACCCATCACATTTAAAGCAGTGGCCCCATTTTGGTGTATGCAGTCATGCCAAGGGATCTCTTAGGCTATGTTCACATGGCTTATTTTGAGACGCATTTCGCCACGTATTGAGAGCTCTAATACGAGCGAAATGCCCCCCAATCATTACGGTAATCCACAGTTCTCATAGAGAACTATGGATTGCGCCTCCTCTCCCCGCTTGTACAATACGATTGTATTGTAGGCACGGGGAGATAATTGACATGTCACCGTGAGTAATGACAGTCTATGGGGCTGGCGGGCTGCCGGCTCCCCCGTGCCGCGGGAGTACGCGCCGATCGGCGTGAGCTCCCGAACACCCGGCGTAATGTCGGGACGTACTGTACGCCCTGCAATTAGCCGTGTGAGCATAGCCTTACAAGTAACTGTGCATATAAATAGGAAGAACTTTTACATAATAATTATCAAAGATCACAGTGAGAAAATGTATAAACCCAATTAAAAAATAACTTTTAGTAGATATACTTTAAAATACCCATACACCCAAAGAAAAAATTAATTAATTCAAACTCCTAGAGGCCTCGGTCCCTGTGCCCCTATAGTCTTCACTAGATAGGACGTATGAGTGCCAACACTAAGGCCATGTTCACACGGCTTAAAATGGCGCGTATTTCGGTCCGTAATTACGCGCCGAAGTGCGGCAATTACGGGCCGAAAACGCCCGGCGAAGCGATAATTGACATGCGAGTTACTAGCGGCGTATACGCGCCGCTGGCAATTCAAGTCAATGGGCCGGCGAAGTGCCGGCCCCCTGCTCAGTCCCCCGCTCCCGCCCCTGTCCACACGGCATAATTGCGGGGCGTAATTACGTCCCGCAATTAAGCCGTGTGAACATAGCCTTAGGGTGAAAATGCCCCCTTCAGTGGCGTAATCGCCCCGAAAGGAGCGGCCCCACCTAATGAAGGCACACCTTTGGTCGACACCAAAACAAAATTCCTGAATGGGTACCGAGGTATAATTTCTTGATGACAATATACAATCTAATCAATCTAGGAGAAAAAGAACTACAATTCCATAAAAACATACAGTCTTGTCCTTAGTAGATGCAGCATAATTACTGTTCATAACCCGACGCGTTTCCCCCAAACATAGGTTAACGGTTCATCAGGAGTAGACTGAACATGAATCTACAATGGCAATTGCAATGGCGTATATACAATAATGCAAAACGATACTTAGCAGTGATGTATTCTGTTAGATGCCTCTGTGATGATGACGCCGCGATTCACCAAAACTCCCGCTCTGATATTTAAGTGAACGCCACCGGAAGTGACCTCATACGCTGCACTTAATTCCTCCAATACCAACAATCCAAAGCCAAGAAAATAAACAAACATTTAGTTGGCAATTAGCCATATTTTACAAGCATACTATAGAAAAGATGCGCTAGCGAGCAGCACCAATGATAGATTAAGTTAAACGGCACCGATTTGCACGGAGGTGGCGCACATGCGCAGAGGCCGTTCAAAATCCCGGACTACTGAACGGGAATCACATTCAGAGTCACGCATGCGCACATGATGCTACGAGGCAGACGGGGATAACAGCCATGCGCGAGATCGCGATAAACAGAGCCGCACACCCAAAGCCTCTGGTAAAATAGAGTTCATATATACCGAGCATGTAGGTTCAAAGCCTCTATTAGTTGGTGCTAGTATGTTTATAAAAAGCAAGTTATACTTACTAAGTGATAAGGCCACACTTAAAGTGTCAGATGATTAAATGGTAAACAGTATACATTGGAGAGAATTAGGGAATACTGGGAATGACCCGGGGCCACCAATCAAAACACAGGCATAAAACATATTAATATTCAAAATTAAGATAAGTACAGATATTATCATGTTTGTTGGGAGACAATCTCGCCTCTATAATCCAACATTGGTGAAATCACCACAGCAATCTCTATACACACCAGAAAAGTATTAATATTAGATTATATTGGTATAAGTCTGTCCTTATGCAGACAAAATGAGTGAATGTTGCTGTAATATTTTTACAAAAAACAGCCAAAATATAACATTTCATTAAGGCTACTTGGTTGTACTGTTCTTAGTCTATACGTCCATTCTGTTTCCTTACACAATATAAGTTTTTCTACATCACCTTTCCTAGATGTTACTTGGATTTTTTCAATGCAAACGAAGGATAAACAGGTATAATCTTCCTCATGGTACTCCCACACGTGACGGGCCAATGGGGTGTCTCTACGATGTCTCACATCACCTAGATGTTCACCTATCCTTGTTTTGATGCATCTAATTGTTTTACCTACATACTGTTTTCTACATAGGCAAGTGCACAGATAAACTACCCCCTTCGATAGACAATTAAAGAAATCTCTAATTTGAAAGGTTTGTCCAGTAGTTTGACATACAAATTCTTTTGTTTTCTGGACAAAAGGACATGATACACATTTTCCACATCTGTACATACCCACAGGTTTACGTTCTAACCAGGATTTAGATTTCAAAGGGAGATTGTAGTGACTATGTATCAGTCTCTCATACAATGACCTACCTCTTCGGTACGTAACCACAGGTCTAACTGGTAACAACCCCTCCAAATCCCTATCTGCTCGTAACACATCCCAGTATTTATTCAAGATCTCATATACCTCCTGGTTACGGTCATCATATGTTCCAATGACTCTCACGATGGGGTTTATTTGCTCTCTTTTTGAGTTAGAGTTTAATAAGGAAGTCCTATCTTTCTCCAGCGCATGTTTAAATGCCGTTTTTAAGATGGGTAAAGGGTAACCTCTATCCAGGAAGCGCTCCCTTAAATCATTAGATTGTACAAAGAATTCCTCAATATTTGAGCAATTTCGCCTCATCCGTAGGTATTGTCCTTTGGGGATACCCTGTTTTAGCCTCGTGGATGGTGGCTCTCCCACCTTAACAAATTGTTGGTTGATGTCGGTTTTCTAAAGGTAGTTGTCTGGAGGCCACCCCTTTCATCCTTCCATATTTTAACATCCAAAAATGAGATTTCTCTCTCTTGTATTTCCGAGGTAAACTTAAGTCCGATCTCATTAACATTAAGGGTTTCCATAAACTAATGGAAATGCGCCTCGGTGCCTTGCCACAGGACAAACACGTCATCAATGTATCTCACCCACAACAGAATGCATGAAGTATAGATTTCTAATGGTTCACTGAACACCAGGGTCTTCTCCCACCAGCCCAGAAACAAATTAGCATACGAGGGAGCGCAAGGGCTCCCCATAGCTGTGCCCCTGAGCTGGTGGTAGACCCTGGGTCCAAATAAGAAAAAGTGGTGGGTGAGTACAAACTCCAATAGTTGGAGTACAAGTGTGTTATGATTGGCGTGCCTATTACTCCTTGTGTGTAAGAATGATTCAACTGCCTTTAGTCCCCAATGGTGGGGAATACTGCTGTAGAGGGCCTCTACATCCACCGAGGCCAATTTGACATCAACATCCACCGACACGCCTTCTAGTTTCCTAAGTAGATCCGAGGTATCCCTCAGATAGGAGGGCAAGGAGACCACAAATTCCTGTAATATTTCATCTAAGTAGATCCCGATATTCTGTGTAAGAGAATCTATCCCGGAAACTATTGGACGCCCCTATAGGGGCGTTAGACCTTTGTGAATTTTAGGTAGCGCGTAGAAGGTAGCTAGTTTAGGTTTTTTTGGGAGCAAGAACTGTGATTCTTCCTTTGATATTATCCCCATCTCAAACCCTTCAATCACAATATTCTCCAGTCTCCTAAGAAACACCTCAGTGGGGTCTCCTGAGAGTATTGCATAATTGGAACGGTCATTAAGAATTTTCAAACACATATTATTGTATTTCTCATGATCCAGAATAACTACTTTCCCCCCCTTATCGGAGGGTTTAATGATTAGACTGGAGTCTGACTCAAGAGATAAGAGAGCTTGCATCTCATTCCATGAGAAATTTCTATTAGATCTATCACGGTGTTGTCTTTTTGCTAATACTTCCAGCTCTTGTGTGACTAATTTGAGAAAAATATCAATTTCGGGTGTCACCTGCTGTGGGGGAAACGGGTACTTTTCATTTTTAGATAATAATTATCAACAATGAAACTTTTGTAGAATTTTATCCAACTAGCGACAGTATAGACATTTCCCATTTTTGTTCCATTGACGCAGTAATCCTGGCGTAGCTTCTCATTATTCTGTCACATAATAAAACAGGAACGCTGCAGAAGGCAAGACAGAACGAAACCCCCAGTCACAATGGGGATGTCACAT
Source organism: Phyllomedusa bahiana (assembly GCA_025379985.1). Lineage (NCBI taxonomy): Eukaryota > Metazoa > Chordata > Amphibia > Anura > Hylidae > Phyllomedusa > Phyllomedusa bahiana. Next base: position 185,652 of record JAODAL010000195.1, read on the forward strand.
AATATAGTGGGATGTTGTATAACAGCTCACTGCTATGTGATTTAAAGGGAACAAGTCAGGCAGTTTATTCTACCCTATCAGATAACAGGATGTGATAGAGAGAAGCTCAGCTCTGTGATATATGGGGTTATTTAATAGAGGAGAAAATGTAAACTCTGTGATATATAGATTTATACATAAAAAGCAGAGAAAATATTCATAGGACTCCTTAAAAGACATATGGAGCCCTACACACCCTGCCCACATACAGTGATTGACAAATCTGTATACACACTGATACAGGGAAAGTTGACAATCACTGTATGTGGGGGCTCAAACTCAGCATCAAATCATATAACCCTATATATCACAGAGCTCAGCTTCTCTCCTCTATCATATAACCCTATATATCACAGAGCTCAGCTTCTCTCCCTCTATCATATAACCCAATATATCACAGAGCTCAGCTTCTCTCCCTCTATCATATAACCCTATATATCAGAGCTCAGCTTCTCTCCCTCTATCAGATAACCCGATATATCACAGAGCCATCAGCTTCTCTCCTTCTCAGATAGATAGATAACCCTATAATTCCTAAGAGTCATTTATCGCTCTCAATTAATCTGTTTCAGTGAGTAGGATAAACCACCTGACACGTTCCCTTTAAGGTGTGCTTTGATGCAGCAAATTATTCTAACCCAGATACACTATAGGACTGGTACAGTACTCAGTGGGCAGAGCATGGATAAAGATAGTACATGAGCTGCATACTGTTCTTGTATTAGGGAAATGTAATATGTGAACAGCCCTATCCTAATGATCAGTGTATTTTAATGTTAAAAAAAAGAATAGTTTGAAAATATTTAAAATATTTCTTTTAATGGATAATATGTACTACTGAAAGCACCCTTAAAAGTGATACTAAATGCAAGAGAAGATGCTTTTAATTAATCAGTAATTAATGTTGCATTTGTCTTTTCTTTTTTATAATGAAAATATCTATCTTACTATGTCTTTTCAGTCTGATCTTCCTGGTTAATGAAAAAAATGGCAGAAATGTAAAGATATCTACCGTATTAAATATCTAATGCTATCTAAACAAAGGAAGTACAGGCAGTCCCCGGGTTACAGACAGGATAGGGACTGTAGGTTTGTTCTTTAGTTGAATTTGTATGTAAGTCGGAACAGGTATATTTATTAAATGTAATTCCAGCACAAAGGTTTTTTTTTTTTTAGTTTTGGATAGTGCAGTGAAGTGTTTTTACATTTGTTTTGCTGTCTTTAGCAGTTAAGAGGATTTCACCTCATGTGCTGCTGTGGCATGCTAGAACTTGTCATTCCACAGATACTTTCTGCTGTGGAACATGGAACTATAAGTGCCAGCATGCCCCATAAGTCTCCTTTTGTAACTAGGGGACAGATGTAAGTCGGAACACTGTAAGTTGAGGACTGCCTGTAATGGGTGTAGTTTTACTACATATATGAATAAAGACCTTTGGCCAGTGGGGTTCTCCCGCCTCCACTGTGTTTTATTGCTATTAGCGGTTGCCACCCCAAAGAAATAAATAAAATTTCAGGCCATGTTCCTCATCCATGATCATGACCTATTGTGAAATAAAGGTTAAATATCATTGAACACACTATGAATAAAAGAAACAAGCAGTTTACAGTAAAACAACATTTATTAAGATATTTATTGCAGCCAACCAACAGAAAATCTAAAAATAGTATACAACAAAAAATTCCTTCCATGCTAAAAAAAAAATAAAAAAAAATCATGGAAACATAAGAATATAAACAAAGCAGCCATTCATTCGACAGAAATAGGAAGCATAAAGAATACACAGCAATATGAGTGCTAGACTGGATGATCAGCACAGAGCTTGTGTTATAATATTTATGGTGTCCCCGTCATAAGTGCTGAACAGCAAATGCATATAGTGGGATGTATAGATAGACCCCAATATGCTCAGGATCACCATGTACATTCAGAAAACAATACACTAAAGGGTTAAACATACACCCACCGCTTATGAATAGCCATGCCTTGTTACATTGCTTTACTAAAGCCATACAGGGACTAACGAAATAAAATCTAGTATTCCACATGGAAGGTTTCCTTCACTACAAACAGAATAGTTGCACTCGGCCAACACAACCCACATCATGTCATCACGTCTCTCTGCTCACTAAAACTATTTACACTCAGAAATCACAGGAAAGAAAGAGCACTACGTAAAAATGATAAAGATCACTATTGCCTACAGTCTCCACTGTCATACCTATTAGCTGTATAGAATATGACCGCTATACTAGCCTCTGACCACTAGAGCCTAATCAGAGCCATCCTATCTATATGCGCTCTGGTTTCCAAAAACCAGGCTGGTAGCTAAAATGTAGTAAAGTAACCCTTTGACAGACTTCTACCCTGCACCTAGTGCAGACTGTCCACTCCACAGCACATCATTGAGGCTGGCCACTCACAGCAATAACAAGGAGTTAAAAGGGGCCACTGTCTGGGCCAAGTAGCATGTAGCCAGGACCATGTGGTCGATTTCTGCCTTTATCCCTACAGACTGATCTTATAAAGTATTAGGGAAAAGGATGACATCAGGACCTACAGAAGACTTTTAGGATTTTCAGATGTCAGGTCTTGGCTGGGAATGACAGAGAACGCTCAGAGCATTCGCTGCCAGGGAAACCTGCCGAGAACATCTGTGTAACCTGGTGTGTGCAGCGTTGAGGATCGGTCAAGTAACGGAAAAGCATTGTTGTGCACTTTACAGAGCAACATCATCCTTCATCTCTGAATGTAATGGCCGCACCTACGCATCTCCCTATACAACAAAGGGGTGAGGCTGGCTGCTGCTGTCAAGAAGCCGGGAAAACCGAGAAGAAAACAGAGGAACGATCTGCAAAACACAAAAGATAGGGGCAAGAAGGAAAAAAAAGGGGGAAGAGAATGATGTAGATGGCTGTGCCAAACTTTGAGTGTTCTAATGACGAAACCCGGTTAAGGAATACTACCAACCAAAATAAATGAAAATTAAAATAACATAAAAATAATGGGCTAAAAGAACATTGCAGTCATTAAAGAAGAGCAGAACGTAAAGATCTTTTGGGAAAAGAGACCATCAATGGGGCCCGGTGATGAAGGCATCACTAGTGCACAAAGAAAAAATGGCAAAACTAAAGGAGATGTGCCCCTGCAAGTGAAATCCTGCTCTGGATCGTCATCTTACTAAATTCTGCACCCTCACTGACCAGTCAGACCCAACATCCAGCCTCCTCTTTCCGCATTCCCATCCACCTGAACTAACGAACAGACAAGTTACAGCAGGCTCATGAGAAGGTTACTTGAAAGGAACATTTTCAGCGTTTGTTCTAGATTATTTCAGACGATTGCTGCAGTCTGGGATGCGTTTGTGTGCTTTAACATGGGGCAGTTGATGTATCAGAACTGACTGTAACGACTTCTCGCCCCGGCGGGTCACACACTGGATATTCTTCTCTTTTTTTTCTTTTCTTGCACACAAGGATTCTTCCTTACTGACCCTTGGCTGCATCACCCCACTTTGGCCCACTTGAGAAAAGCAGGGATGTCTCGCACTGGTACGTGTCGTGTCAGGGCCTTGACTCGGAGGTTACGGTCATCGGTCAGCAGAACGACTTCTCTTCTCAGGCGTATTGGATCATCTGAAAAAGAGGGCCGAGAGTAATAGGGGATGAGGTCCAAAAACGAATGGTGGTGAGAGGAGGAAAAATGATAGTCAAAAGGAAATGTGCAACAGCTTAGGAGCAAGTTCTCACAGGAGCAGGAACGTGGGAGCGGAGGAGAGCTGTAGAGAGGAGGGGGAACAGTTGTCACTGTGACACTGGTAACCATCCTCCGTGTTACAAACCAGAGGCCAACAGTTGTCAGTACTAGGCCAGGATCTGCCTTTATAAACAACATAGACAGCTGTGGCAGGTTAATCCTATGACAGATGGGCTTGGGCAGCTCATGATGTCACTTTAATCTGCCACAACAGGATGGGGATGGGGGAATGAGAGGAAGTGGCATGACTTAAGGTGTTTATGTTAGTATAGTGTGGGAGTCCAAAACTGAAGAAAGTACTTGGAAGATTATCAGCCAGGGCCAAAGATGAAGTCGTACCTTTATTCAACGGCATGAAGTCCTTAGCATTGTCCTTGCAGTAATGCAGACAGCATGACAGAATCAAGTCATCGTTGTTCCCCTAAGAAACAAAACAGTGTCAACTCCATAACCACTAGATGCTTCCACCCGAAGCCACTAATTAATAACACTAGTGACCTCTATATCTCTTTCTTTAGCTCTCTACTTCCATGTAGTGCATACACAGCACAACAGAGAGCGAACCCGACCTGGATGAAAGATATAGGGGCCGCAATAAAAAAACACACCTTAAAAAGCAGCACGGACATCCCTTTCATTTAAGGGGCTGTCTCACTACAAAGAATAGCTTTCAACATGTAGGGAACACTAAATGAAGATGTTTTCCAAATATTTGGTCATCTTTTTTTGTTGAGGAGCTACAAATGATTTTATCACCTTCTGAGGGCTTTCAGGTTTCCCAAGTGACTGACCTGTGTACTCCCTGCTATTTGTTCTATCTGATAGCAGGGAGTGATGTCATCACACAGGTCATGGCCATGAGTGAGAGCTTGTGTGTTATCTGATATTTCAAACAAAAGACAGTAATTACTGTTTACATGAACTCAGAAGCTTCTCTGGACCTCGGAGAAGGTAATTTAGCTAATCTAGACTAATAAACATAATAAACAGAGAATTCTGAATACACTGAGCTCATATGTTAATTACAGACAGCTTGACCAGGAAGTGGCAGAGCAAAGCAGCATTATTTCATTCATGCATCCTAAGAAACTTTGAGATGAGACCACCCCTTTAAAAGTGTTAAGAAAGGAGCTGGAATTCAACAGAACTGCCAAACCAGGTAGGTCCAAACTCATTCATATAAATCCATAGATAAGTCTCGGCATGAGCATCTTCAGAAATCCATCCTTTATTGTAAGCTTAGTATGTACTGAAGTGCAATGTTTCGGGTTCCTTACTCAAGCTTGAGAAAGGCTTGTTTTAAGCCACTTGTTTATATACTATGCTTACAACACAGAATAGATTTCTAGACATGCTGACTGAATTAGGAGCAGTCACCACACTATTGGGAAGATTAGTCATACAGAAATAAGTAAAATCATGGACATTGAAGGTACCTTCTGTCCAGAAATATCCTCGCTTCGGAAGGCAATAGATTCCAGCTCATTGCCTCGGCTTGTAAGTGCTCTCAGAAAGGGGTCTCGAGCTTCAAACCCATGTTCTAGAAACTGGATGGCTTTCCTGGCCTTCTCCTGAAGAGATCGAGCCTGTACCATGTTGCGTTGATCAACATCTTGTCCTTTTGCAAGGCCGTCCAGCTCATGGATAACTGCAGAATAGGAAAAAAAGGCACATTTTTTAAGAAATGAGGGCACAGAATCAAAGATTTTTCCTTGATCCCTGTAATATATTTTCATGATTAAAAATATTCTTTGGCAAACATTCATGAAGACATTGATTTGCTATGGAAAGAAGGATGTTCCAAAAAGAGATAACCCAGCATTTCTGGTATGCCAAGAAAAGAATGCCAAAAAATTATCTTCCAAGAAAAACAAAAAATATGAAATGACATGGACACAAATATCAATGCTTATTACTGGCATATCTGGAAAAAAATATCTACTTGTCTATGGCAGGAATAGCATACAACTACAAGACAGAAGGTATCGGTTCAAAACTAGAGTCATTCTGATCAAGTTGGGCCCTATTATTCGGCCAATAAGTAACAACATACAGTAGCTCACAAAAGTCAGTACACTCCTCGCTTTTTTGTAAATATTGTATTATACTTTTTCATGGGACAACACTGAAGATCTGACACTTTGATACAATGTAAAGTAGTCAGTGTACAGTTTGTATAACAGTGTAAATTTGGTGGCCCTCAAAATAAGTCAACACACAGCCATCAATGTCTAAACCACTGGCAACAAAAGTGAGTACAAGTGAAAACTGACAAATTTTGTCATTTTCCCTCCATGGTGTCATGCGACTTGTTAGTGTTACAAGGTCTCAGGTGTGAATGGGGAGCAAATTTGGTATCACTAACACTCTCTCATACTGGTCACTGGAAGTTCATCATGGCACCTCATGGCAAAGAACTGTCTGAGGATCTGAAAAAAGTATCAGTGCTCAACATAAAGATGACCTTGGCTATAATAAGGTTACCAAGATCCTGAAACTGAGCTGCAGCACTCTGGTCAACATCATACAGCAGTTTAACAAGACAGGTTCCACTCAGAATAGGCCTTCTCATGGTCGACCAAAGAAGTTGAGTGCACCTGCTCAGCCTCATATCCAGAGATTGCCTTTTCAAAATAGACAGATGGGTGCTGCCAGCATTGCTGCAGAGGGTAAAGGGCTGGTGTGACAGACTGTCAGTGCTCAGACCATACGCCATACACTGCATCAAATTGGTCTGCATAGCTGTCGTCTCAGAAGGAAGCCTCGTCTAAAGATGATGCACAAGAAAGCCCAAAAAACAGTGCTGAAGACAAGCAGACTAAGGACATAGATTACTGGAACCATGTCTTATGGATTGATGAAACCAACATAAACTTAATTGGTTTAGATGGTGTCAAGGGTGTGTGACAGCAACTAGGTGAGGAGTACAAAGACAAGTGTGTCTTGCCTACAGTCAAGTATGGGAGTGTCATGGTTTGGGGCTGCATGAGTGCTGCTGACTGCGTAAACTACAGTTCATTGAGCCCTTGATTCCAACATGTACTGTGACATACTGAAGACGAGCAGGTTTCCCTTTGGAAACTGGGCCACAGGGCAGTATTCCAACATAACGACCCCAAACACACCTCCAAGACGACCACAAACAACTCCAAGACGACCACTGTAATGACACTTTGGGCACAATTTGCCCATTTTCACTTAGGGATGTAATCACTTTTATTACCAGTGGTTTAGACATTGATGGCTTGTGTTGAGTTATTTTGAGGATCAAAAAATTTTCACTATTAGGGCTTGTTCACACGGAGTATACACTCCGTGTTACAAGCGCTTTAGGGGTCCGTCTTGGAGTCCGCACTGTCGGTCCCCAAGACAGATCTAACAATTAGCAGCGAGATTCATGTCAATTCTTTTCAGACGGAGCGCAGATGTGCTATTGAAACACGGAGCTGCGTTCTCTCATGTGAATGCCGCTCTGTGTTCAGCGCAGCGAGCAGTGAGAATCTCGCTGCTAACTGTTAGATCCGTCTTGGGGACCGACAGAGCAAACTCCAAGACGGATCCCTAAAGCGCTTGTAACACGGAGTGTATACTCCGTGTGCACAAGCCCTTAGACAAGCTGTACACTGACTACTTTACATTGTATCAAAGTGTCATATCCTCAGTGTTATCCCATAAAAAGACATAATACAGTATCTACAAAAATGTGAGGGGTGTACTCCCTATTGTGAGATACTGTAGATCCCCAACTTCATAGAACAGAGACCATTTTGCTTGGCTCTGTCCATATTATTGCTATTTCCTATACTTTTGGGTTTTTGTTAAACATTGTATAACTTGCAGCAATATTTTGCTGTAAAAAATGGAAATCTATCTATATATAGATTTGTTAAAAATCAATAGGATCAGTTAGAATTTGTTTTACAATGAGTAACATCTGTCGGGGTTAATAACAGAAGCAAGGATGCTAATGTGAACAGAATCCTAGAAGTCTGTCAGCTAAGCACTCATCACAGGAAGCAATAAAAATACTCACGAACAATGATTCTCTAGAGTAAGAGGCTCTGTTATATTCAACATGAATCACAATGTACTGTTATAGTTTTTTTTTTTTTTAACTATAGAAAAAGTACAGAAAAATTACCTTAAGCTTAAAACTTTCTGTAACATGCTCCAAATGAGTTTTGGTTATCCAAAATATGGCACCCACATAAATGCCAACCCTTAAGTTATTGATTGTACCTCTAGGAGTCTCACCCTTAAACATCACATGGTGAAGAGCATTCAGGGACAAGTATTTTGTGCCAATTTTAGTTTGTGTTCACAAAAAAACCTGCAGTTTTTCATCAAAAATGGCTTCAAAACTGCACAGTCTGAACAAAGCGTTAAGCTGCTCTTGGGAGATCAAACAAATTCTGAAAATGCAGATAAATCATAGAAGAGCTCGAAATAAAATACACCTTTTAACACTGTAATGTTACCAGTTTTTTTTTTTAGGTTTCCCACTGGCCTCTTGCCACCTGCTGCCCCTCACTGTATTGGGTGATAACGGATCTCACGACACGTGGCAGCCAGCAATGTCAAACAACAAAACACAATTTTGCATCACAGAATACATACAGTGGCAGGTTACACAGGGTCAGCGCACCTAAATTTATAATCAAAGCAATGACGTTGTGGCAGATGTCATAAAACATATGATCAATAAAAGCTTCTGACTTACAATGGGTTCTGTTGAAGTTTCCATCATTTAGCCAGGACGAATAGCATTGTATACTATGCTTTTGTTACAGTCAAAAGTCACCAGAACCTTTGTAGACTCTTACTCTTAAGTAGAGCCTTAAATCATGAAAATATGTTATTTTCTTTATCCTTTTACCATCTTCCTTCTGCTTTACCATAATATACAGCACTTACACTTTAATGACCAGTCCTAGTTATGCCTAAATCCTTTAAAGGGGTATTCTCGTTTCACCATTTGGCAGCCATTTATACTGGTTGCTAAGCAGAGCTTGTGAAATGGAGCTGCGTGTTTCTCCTCCCAGCAGGGCGTATCTTCTCGGTCTGCAGACACGCCACAAAGTGTGCACGTGAGAATTCATTCTGTGTGAGCCGGGGGAAGGGAAAGGTTCTCAGCTGTCGTTGGAAGGGAAAAGCTAAGTGTAACTCCATAGTGTATATCTACATTTCTCGCTATCTCTATATACTTTGTAATTAGATTGGGCATTTGACATTCAGGACTCTCTCTCTCACACACAGTGATATATCCTGCAGATTATTACACCTCTGACCTCTACAGAACAAAACTATATGCTTTATCAGTTTGTGTTTACATGGGACTGCACATGATCTCTCTCTCTCTGCTGCAGGAGCTCTGATCGCTGTCAATGGGATCTACATCTCTCTCTCGTTCATGCACACCTCCTACTGCGCGCTCCCATCCGCCACCTCTGCCCTGCATATCCCTCGGACACGCGTTTCTGCTAACAACTGGGGGGCGGCACCTGGGCGTAACCCGACCGGAGCTCTCAATTCGTTGCCAAGCACTAAACCAACAGCCCGTTCTCCTAAACCATAGCACTTTGCTTATGGTAACCAAGGACGGACATGTTTAGATTTTTGGTCCCTTCATTTTCAACTATGATCTTTGTAGCGAGAAAACCCCTTTAGGGCATGTCCACATGGCACGGGTTTTCGACCGGTTTTTCAGCCGGTTTGCGGTTTTTCAGACTGCCTGAAAAACCGGCCGAAAATGAGCATAATTGTGCTCTATGGAAAACCTGTGCAGCAGTCCCCACTGCACGGGTTTTCCGCCCGGCGGTTTTGTTGCCGGCGGACCGGCGACAAAACATTGAACATGCACAATCTTCCGTGCATCTCAATGGGAGGGGGGAAAAGCCCCCCCCCCCTCCGCGACCATGGGGACGGCCGCAAAACAGGACAAATACCGGCTGGCGAACCGGCCGGTATTTGTCCTGAGCCGTGTGAACGGCCCCTTATGGTGAAAGCTTTTTTTTTTTTTTTTTTTTAATTTAAACCCTTTGTTTTTTATTTTTCCATCAACGTAGCCATATAAAGTCTTTTTTTTGCAGGAAGTTATATTTTCAATACTATTTTTTATGCCATATAATGTATTGAGAAACATTTGAATCATTATTTGGGGGTGGAATGGGAAAAACATGCAAATCCGCCGTTTTTTTTAATTTTGTTTTTATGGGGTTTATTCTGTGGGTCAGAACAATTACAATTTTTTTCATTGATTTGTGATGCCATATTCTGACACACAGGACTTTTTATTCTCATTCCACAGAACTATATGGGGCTTTTTGTTTCCTTAAGTGGGCCAAGCTGTAATTTTTTTTCTTTATTGGTAATGCTTTGGAATACATATGATTTGTTATCACATTTATTTATGTCAGACCTGCACAACATTGCAGGATGTGTGTGTGGGTGGGTTTCAGGATCATCTTCTTATAATAACCCGTTATTTCTCTCTCTCCTCCCGTTCACCTTTTTCACTCCCTTTCTTTACTTTATTATTGTGAAACTCCACATAAGTTTTTTTTTTTTTTTCTAAATATGGCAATGTTTCAGGCTATAAAGAATGGAAGCCCTTTATCAAGCGAAACAAACTGGTAGCGGAACCAGAGGATGAATAAAGGGTGTCAGAAATGGCACTGTATTTCGGGGTGGTAGTGGTGAAGGCTTGGTGAATGATGGAGTGGTGGCACTTTAGATCTTCTATATTTTACTATACTAATTAGCTAGATACAACTGGATGGATGGCTGAATGAATGCATGCAGCAGCCAGGCCAGTCTTTCTTTCCAGCCGCTGTACTGGTGCCTCTACCCTGTGTCAGTCACTGCACTGGTTGCCCATTTAGTATAGAATACAATATAAACTCATCACTCTCACCCATAAACCTCTCCACAGTGCTGCACTCCCCCTACATCTCCTCCCTCATCTCTGTCTACCACCCTACCCGCTCTGCTAATGATATCAGATTACATTCCTCAATCATACAAACCTCCCATGCCCGTCTCCAAGACTTCACACGTGCAGCACCAGTTCTCTGGAACATGCTACCGCGGGCGATCAGGTGCACTCAGAACTCTCAGTTTTAAGAGGGCCCTGAGAATACATCTTCTCAGTCTGGCCTACCAGACTAATTGCTAACCACCTACTCTCTAGTGCACACATTTCTGTTACTCCCTACAATTCGGCACTTATCAGTATATAGATGTACTGTCAGGGTGGCAGGTCCATCCAAATTCTACATAAACCACCCCATATTTAGGTCATATGGCTGGACTATTGTAAATCTAGCACTTCTCACCCTTTGTCCCCCCAGGCACCCTAATAGATTGTAAGCTCTTGCGAGCAGGGCCCTCAAACCTTGTGTCTCATCTGTAAGTGCTGTACGTGAGCAATGTTTTAAGTGTATTTTCGGCGCATACATCAGCGCAAATACGCCGTTTGAACATACCCTTAAGGTCATGTCAAACATGGTCTATGAAAGATTTTGCCTACAGCTGATCACCCAACTAATCTAAAGCAGACTTTCATGTGTCTTGTCTGACAACTCCAATGAAAAGACTCTGGTTGTTAGGTAGTGCAGCCCAAGCAACAACACATTCGGGCATATAAGCAAAAAAGGAATAAGGCAGATCATAGCAGTTGATCAATGCCAGGAGCCAGCATAGGTTATATAAGTGGGAGATCCAATATTAAAATGTTACTAGTACATCAACTTAGCATAAAGCCTTAAAGATACCTATCCTCGGGCTTTACCTGCTGTGGAACTACAAATCACAGCTTAGACAGTCACAAGATTATGTCATTTTAAATAAAATGCAATAATCTTAAAGAAATACAAATGTGAGCGCTCGTCCCACTCTATCAATGCCAGACTAGACAGACAGAAGATGACTTCTGTAGGCGGCTTATAAACAGATGGACAGTAGTATTTGTGTGACAGGAAGGAGCTTATAATGCATGCTCATTCCCCACAGGGAAGAAAGTGTGCTCGATTTATTAAACCCACCCAAATATACCAGATCCGCCACAGGGCTCCTTCTCTCGGTTAGGGAAAGAACTCCCAAATCCAGGGAGCTGGCCAGACCACCCAGTAACACCAGAACTTGTGCCAGGGGCGAGTGTTTAGCAATAACTGGAACCAGTTAGAGATTGCACCGCTGGCTTTATATGGAGAAAAAGCCGTGACGGGGACGTGTGTTCCAGCAGCTGCTCCCTCAGCTGTGTGACTCTGTACCAAGCCCAGCCAAAGAGCTGCACAGTACAGCAGCCATAGCCAGAGTGCAGTCAAGCACAAGGCAGCCCAGGGTTAGGGACAGGAGGCATAAGCACCTTAGTACTCTTCCCATAGTTACAATGGCGCGCTGCAGAGACCCAAAGACCGCATGCAAGTAGCATATAAACAGTCACACATGGTACAGCTAAGTGACCTCCCACTGCCATCCTCACATAACGTTAAGATGGCAGATGTAATAAACTTCAGAAACTGCCTCACACTTTCTGGTCATTGCAAAGTATTCTCAAGTGTCCTAAAAATGTACAGATCATTCAAGACAATTTTGTACATGTGTGTACATTTATATCCATCACCAGCATGGTCAATGTGACATGTCATAAATTAGGAGCGATCCACAAGAACAAGGCTCATTTTGCACAGTATCTATATCGCATATATAGCTACATCTGAATGGGTGTGTGTACACACACACACACACACACACACACACACACACACACCCCCCACACACACACACACACACACACACACACACACACACACACACACAAGTTTACATAAGCTATATAGAAAGACACATATGCATATTTTTCTCACTATCTGAAATCAAAATGAACCTTACTCATTTTAGGTCAATTAGGATTATCAAAATTACTTGTATTTGCCAAATGTCAGGATAATATATGAGAGTAAGACAGAGAGCATTTTTTAAGGCATTGTATTACTTTCTGCAAAGTCAAAAGTTTACATACATTTCATTAGTATTTGGTAGAATTGCCCTTAAATTGTATGACTTGGGTCAAACATTTTGGATATCCTTCCACAAACTTCTCACAATAGTTGGTAGGAATCTTGGCCCATTCCTCCTGACAGAACTGGTGTTGACTGAGCAGAGCATGCTTACAGGTCACTTGCTCACACCTGCCTTTTCAGCTTTGCCCATAAATTTTCAATAGAATTGAGATCAGGGCTTTGAGATGGCTGCTCCCAAACCATTGACTTGGTTGTCCTTAAGCCACTTTATAACCAGTTTAGCAGTATGCTTCGGGTCACTGTCCTTTTGGAAGACCCATTTCCACCCAAGCTTTCACTTCATTGCCGATGTCTTGAGAGGTTGCTTCAGTATTGCCACATAATCTTCTTTCCTCATGATGCCATCTATTTTGTGAAGTGCACCAGTCCCTCCTGCAGCAAAACAAACCCACAACATGATGTTGCCACCCCCATATTTCACATTTGGGATGGTGTTTTTAGGACTCCAAACTCCCTTTTTCCTCCAAACATAACGAAGGCCATTATAGCCAAACAGTTCAATTTTAGATTCGTCAGTCAACAGGACATGTCTCCAAAAATGTAGGTCTTTGTTCCTGTGTGCATTTGCAGACATTAATCTGGCTTTTATATGTTTTTTTTTTTTTTGGAGTAATGGCTTCTTCCTGGCAGAATGGCCTTTCAGCCCATGTTGACACAGCACTCACTGTGGATAATGACACAATCTTACTAGCTTCTGCCAGCATCTTCACAAGGTCTTTTGCTTTTGGGTTGATATGCACATGTCAGACCAAAGCACATTCATCTCTGAGACACAGAACCCATCTATTTCCTGAGCGGTATGATAGGTGGATATTCCCATCTTGTTTGTACTTGCGTATAATTGTTTGTACAGATGAACAAGGCACCTTCAGGTGGAAATTGCACCCAAGGATGATCTTGACTTGTGCAAGTACACCATCTTCTTCCTGATATACTGGCTGATTTCTTTAGACTTTCCCATGATGTTACACACAGAAGCAGTGTGTTTCTGGTGTGCAATAAAATACATCCACAGGTGTGTCTCTAATTAATTCAGATGTTGCCATTAAACCTAACAGAAGCTTCCAAAGATATCACCATCATATGGGCTGTCCCAAATTGTTTAAAGGCAAAGTAATCCTAGTATATGGAAACTTGTGACTTTGTAGAAAGTAATAAAAATTCTCTCTCTCTCTCATTATTCTGGCATTTGGCAAATGTAAATAATTCTGGTAATCCTAATTGACCTAAAACAGTTAAGGTTTATTCTGATTACATATCAGATAGTGAGAAAAAGCATGTTTTTACATAGTGTATGTAAACTCCTGGTTTCAACTGTGTACATATATACACACAAAAAAATAATAATATTATATACACACACACATATATATATATATATATATATATATACACATATATACATATACACACATACACACACAAAACACACTATATATATATATATATATATATATTATATATATATATATATATATATATATATATATATATATATATATACACACACACAAATATATTACATGAATATTATATACTATCATGCATTATAGATATGACACATATAGATAGATACTGTGCATAATTAGCTTTGTTTTTGGGGGATCACTTCAAATGTATTACATATGTTCACACCAGGGGCGTTGCTAGGGTCCTAAAACATCCGGGGCCCGGGCACTCTTTGTTACATTTTGCACGGAAGGGCTGGGTTCATACAGCATTTTTTTTAAGCCACATTGGAACTGCAGCATGTATTTTAAAATAGTAAAAAACGTATGCTCCTATCAATAATTTTACACTAATTCCACATAGATCGTGTCCATCACCTCAGCAGTCATTGTAATGAGGGTCAGCACTGACAATTATTTTTCAAAAGCACCGATCTATGTATGATAACATAATACCTTACAAATCACGTCATACAGTTACCAAACAATAAACCTATACATGGAACAAATATACCATACATATGATTGTTACTAAAGAAAACTCTACAATACCAAGGCCCAATAATATTACTACATAGGGATGAAATAATCCTGCCAGACAGGGGCCAAATGCCACCACATGTGACTACCAGGTGTACGCAATCCGGCCCAGGCCACCATGATTACTTCTTCCAGCACCTGTATATCTACCTACCTACTGGGGTAGGGGTGTCTATGTATGTACCTTCCTAACTAATGGGGCTTATACAGAAAAACATGCTGAT
Source organism: Phyllomedusa bahiana (assembly GCA_025379985.1). Lineage (NCBI taxonomy): Eukaryota > Metazoa > Chordata > Amphibia > Anura > Hylidae > Phyllomedusa > Phyllomedusa bahiana. Next base: position 200,743 of record JAODAL010000195.1, read on the forward strand.
ACCCAATCCCCACAGAAATCTGCTTCCTGTGACAGGAGAGCTGGGTGCCTGCTTGAGGGATGGGGAGTCATTGTTCCTATATAGGCTGCCCATTAGATACTGAGGTGTATAGACCCTCCCCAGTAGGTAGGTATATAGGATCCCTCTTTAAGTAGGTATGTAGCCCTCTGTTAGGTAGGTATATAGAGTACATTAGTTGGTAGCCAGGTATATAGGTACCCTTGGTAGGTAGGTATATAGGCCACCTCAGTAGGTAGACAGATATATTGCCCCCTGTATGTAGTTTATAAAGTCCCCAATAGCAGGGAGGTATGTATATGCCCATATCAACCAACCCGAGCCCATATCAACCAACCCGAGCCCATATTAACCAACCCGAGCCCATATTAACAAACCCGAGCCCATAGCAACCAACCCGAGCCCATATTAACCAACCCGAGCCCATATTAATCAACCCGAGCCCATAGCAACCAATCAGAGCTCAGCTCTTATTTTTTCAGAGCAGTATAAGAAATGGAAGGGGAACTCTGGTTATATGGGCTCTGGTTGGTCGCTATGGGCTCTGATTGGTGGCTGTGGGCTCAGATTGGTGGCTGTGGGCTCAGATTGGTCGCTATGGGCTCTGACTGGTTGCTATGAGCGACCAATCTTACTGCAGTTTTCATACATAGGGCCAAAATGACAAAAAACATTTTTTTTCTAAGGTGTTTACCGGAGGGGATAAGTGATATTATATTTTATTAGACTGACTTTTTAGACATGCAGCGATACCAATTGTGTAACCTTTTTTTTATTTATTTGTAAAATGACAATAAGGGTGTGATTTAAACTTTTAATATTTATTATTTTTATAGTTTTAAAACTTTAAAAAAAACCTTTTAACATTTAGTATGGAGTACAATCGTAAGTATACTGTTCTGTATTAGATACAGAGCTGACAATCTACAGTTATAACATAGTTGCCAACTTTTGAAAATGAAAAAGCAGGAGATTCTAGACGGCGGCGCGCTAAGCGCGCCACAGCAAAAATTTGCATGGACACGCCCATCTTCGGATGCCACGCCCCTTCAAAAAGCCACACCCACTCCACCTAACTGCATAACGGCTTTGGAAGAAAGCCAGGTAGTAACCCCCCATAAGCAGGTAGTGCCCCTTACAGGCAGGTAGATGCCCCCTTGTAGCCAAGTAGATGCCCTCTGTAGCCAGGGTGGTGCCCCCCTTTGTTAGCCAGGTAGGTGCCCCCATTGTTAGCCAGGTAGGTGCCCCCATTGTTAGCCAGGTAGTGCCCCCATTGCTTGCCAGGTAGTGCCCCCATTTTTTGCCAGCTAGTGCCCCCATTGTTTGCCAGCTAGTGCCCCCACTGTTTGCCAGCTAGTGCCCCCTCTGTTTGCCAGCTAGTGCCCCCATTGTTGCCAGGTAGATGTCCCCATTGTTGCCAGGTAGATGTCCCCATTGTTGCCAGGTAGATGTCCCCATTGTTGCCAGGTAGATGTCCCCTCTGTTGCCAGGTAGATGTCCCCTCTGTTGCCAGGTAGATGTCCCCTCTGTTGCCAGGTAGTGCCCCCTCTGTTGCCAGGTAGTGCCCCCTCTGTTGCCAGGAAGAGCCCCCATTGTTGCCAGGTAGTGCCCCCTCTGTTGCCAGGTAGTGCCCCCTCTGTTGCCAGGTAGATGTCCCCTCTGTTGCCAGGAAGAGCCCCCATTGTTGCCAGGTAGATGCCCCCTCTGTTGCCAGGTAGATGTCCCCTCTGTTGCCAGGTAGATGTCCCCTCTGTTGCCAGGTAGATGTCCCCTCTGTTGCCAGGAAGAGCCCCCATTGTTGCCAGGTAGTGTCCCCTCTGTTGCCAGGTAGTGCCCCCTCTGTTGCCAGGTAGTGCCCCCTCTGTTGCCAGGAAGAGCCCCCATTGTTGCCAGGTAGATGCCCCCATTGTTGCCAGGCAGAGCCCCCCCTATAGCTAATAAAAATAAAATAATAAAATCCACTTACCTCACCAGGCTCCTGCAGCGCTGCCAGCTCAGGGGACCGATCTCCTCACGCGGCGAAGGGGGGAAGTGAGTGCAGCCGCGCGTCACTCCCCTGCACCCCGCGCCGTCACTTCCCCCTGCGCCGCTGACCTTTTATGTCCCGGCGCACACCCCGGCGCCGGACATACAGGGGGAGGAGGGAGCGATCCTCCTGCCTCCTCCCTGCACAGCGAGACTCCGGGCGGGTGAAAGGGGCGCAGGCCGCTTCACCGCCTGTAGGAGCGGTCCGGCGGGCAGAGTAGCGCCACCAGGCTACCCTGTCGCCGGGCCATTTATAGGGGCCCCGCCGCCTGCTGGCGGCGGGAGGAATCCCCAACTCCCCGGGAGGGCGGGAGGGGACCCCAAAATGCGGGACCCCCCCCCGCCAAAAACGGGGAAGAGTTTGGCATGTATGAGTATAATGATCAGCTCTGTGGTCAGCATTTACATAGTATATTATCTTTGTAAAACCCTTAGTACACCATATTTTATATGTGTGTGTGTGTGTGTATATATTAATAATGCAGAAGGGTGTACAAGAGAAATATACAATGTACTGCTGACCCACAGAGCTGATCATTTAATTGTAGACTGTCAGCTCTGTGGATCACACTGAACCACAGAGCGACAGTCTACAGTTATAATGATCAGCTCTGTGGGTCAGCTATATATTGCTCACCCAGAGTTGATCAATATACTGAAAGATTGATTGTCAGCTCTGTGGGTCAGCACAGAGCTGACCATCAGTCGCACTTGTTATACTGGCCCCTAGACATGTACAGCATTTTAAATCATGATTAAATATGCCCACAGTCTATCTGTAAATACCTCATGGCAGCTCTGCAGGGATTCATCACACTATCCCAGCAGGAGGAGTGTTTGGGGAAGGAGGGGGGTGTGGGGAGGAGGAGTTCAGAGCCCCCAGGCTTTCTGCAGCCTTTCTCCTCCTCCTCCAGCATTGCACACTAGATCGGCACCCGAATACACTGACTGCTCTTCCCCCGCCCTCCCGATGGCCCGTGCAGAGCGCAGCATCACAGGGAGCCGCGGGGCCACTCAGAATTGTAGCACCCGACATCGTTGGTTTAAAAAGATTCAACAATGCGGCGCTACTTCACTGAGTGAGGGCTGGCCGGCTGAGCGTGAGAGACTCGGGGCAGCAGGGATTCATTCGGGGCACGAGCCCCGGAAATAAACTGCCTAGCGACGCCCCTGGTTCACACACACACATATACCGTCATGTGTACCTGAGTGCATGAAGCGGTAAACTGGAACCGTTTTTTCCACTGACTGTTAATAATCATTCAACCCTTGATGTTACTGAAATTAGCTTTCACTGTGGAAATCCAAAGGATGAGCCTGAGCTTACAAACAGCAGTCAATCGAAAAAAATTGGATTTACATTAGATCTACAGCATAAGCAAGCTGGGTAGATCTGCAGTCTTCATCTCTAATAAGACAGGTGATATAAGTCAAAGTAGTACATCTTTAGAAATAGATCATCACTTTGCCATAAGAATGTAGTAAAAAAAAGCAGCAGGTATGTATTATCGAGAAGTAGAGACCTGTCTACTATGTCCATAACTAGACATCCACTTGAACACAATGACTGCTCTAAGGCTGGGGCTACATGCCGATTCTGGATGCATGCAATTTTTTTGCTGCTTAATCCCAACTAATGAATACAGTTGAGTTGTAAATGCGTCTGTAATAGACAGTCAGCAGAAATCCAAACCTGCTGAATTTTAAACACAGCCGCATTAACTATCATTAGTAATGCAACGCTGTGATCTTCATGTCATGGAGCCAAAACTGCCCTGTAGCTTTTGCCGAATTCCATATTATATGTCAGAACAACTGCAATGTATAACAGAACATACACATATTGTGACATTTACAGTCAATTATAGACACATAAGAGGTTCTGCAAAAGCCTAGGTTGGTTAATATGATCATAAGCACACAGTGAGACAGTCAATTAGTATGGAATAATACTGTGCATATTTGATTAACAGATATTTAAAGAGGACCTATGTCCGTTTTAGTAAATCCTTGTGTTGCCTGTGAAATAACAATTCTGGAACATCTTTTCTCATATCTCTGAGTTGTGCTGTTCCCCTGTTATTCCTTCTAGAAGTGTATTACTGAATCTGTCAGATGGGTATTGTCATTACAGTTTTCAGGGGTGTGTCCCTGCACACACTGCCTACAAGCACTGATTGGTTACACCCAGCTGTCAAATTGGTGATGAATTTCTCGAAGGAATAACAGAGGAATCGCACAACGTAACTCTAAGAGAAGATTCTCCAGAATTGTTATTTCAGGAGGAACTCTAGTATTTACTAAAACTAGCATGTCAGGAATGGCCCCAGGTCTTCTGTTGGTCCGTTTAAGAAGATACATACTGTGTTTTTAAGGACCTTACCTATAAGAGGAATAACTAGTATATAGACCTGACACGACAAAAGCTGCTGCAGCCCTGGAAGGTGATTAATAAACCCATTTGTGTCAGGAACCAGGAATAAGGGACAGATTTCCAGCTCCAGTGGTCTTGTCTTGCCATCCAGGACAGCCTAGGAAGATAAAAATCAGTGAATTTTACTATGCATCTAGAACAAAGAAGATCATGAAGTCATGTTATGAGCAACCAGTTAATATAGTCTTGTTACTAGAGAAACAAGCTAAAAAAAACATTGGATAAGCTGGAACAAGTAATGAATGAACTGTGCTTCTTTAAGTGTTGCTATAGTATAATAAAAGGCTGCACACAGGGAGCTTTCACATGGTGCGGTTTTTCATTTGCAGTACTGCACTGCCATAAAACTGCATTCATTACCAGCAAATCCTTTCAGTTATCCAAGGTTCAGTCCACACACTATGGTTTATTGGTTGGATTTTCAGAATGTTTGTGGATTTGGAAACAGTTTGAAAACTAACCAGAAACCGTCCCCATGAACTTTAATAGAAAATCCGCTCTACACTGAATGAATTTTCAGCCGTCGGCATTCCCAAAAGCTTTTAATACGCACAATCTTCGACCCGGTTTTCAGGCAGAAGATGTGCAATTTAATTGTTATGGGGAGTGGCGAATCGGCAAACCACAGACCGAACCGTCCCCCAAAACCATCAAAAAGACGTCTAAATACCGTCCGAATTCTAAAACAGATTCTGACCGGTATTTAGTCACTGCCGTATGGACGCACCCTAAATTGTTTGGAAAGGTGTTACAAGCGATCAGTTATTGTGTTTATACTATTATGGAATACAAACACAGTAATTTACTACTCACTTGTAACCCATTTCCAAACAATTTAGGTAACTGAAAGGAGCTTGCTGATAATAAATGCCCACTGCACTGCAAGGGAAAAAAAAACCCAAAAACGCCTCAAAACCACACCGTGTAAAAGCAACTATAGGTAGCAGGTGGGGGAAGTTGACATTTCTTAATACCCCATCTCAATTCTGCTTTCTAGTACTTGTCAAGACAGCCTGAGGCGGAAGCAGAAAAAACGAGCACCTTCAAAATATTCCCAGAAGGGGTTTACTATGCTATGGACCACTGACAAACGGCAATTACTTGAATATATGGAGAATTAAGGGCCAAGAGGCTCAGTGGTAAATGTTTGCTTCTGTGGCCAATAACTGGCACATTTTCTGGTGTAATTGATCTCTCCGTATCTGGCTTTAGTGGTTGCAATATAACTTACAAAAAACAAAATACCTGAAAAATAAAGGGTGGGGATGACCATATATTCCAACGCTTTCCACTATTGCAAGTTACAGCCCTGGGGCGTCTTTGAACAGGCTGTGACTGTCTGCACGTCCCCTCGGCAGGATGCACTGACCGACACCGAGGTCACATCATACTGAGCCAAGAACAGGGAGCAATAAGAACTGAGCTTGGACGGCGGGTGGTAAAGGGAAGCAAAGCAGTCACAGGGTAGCAGGGCAGTCGGGAAGTCTGTGGCATTTCTCCTCCTGCAGGGTATTGTGTTAAATATAGCCCAGGACTTCCTACTCCACAGGTTCATAAGGATACAGTATCCTGTCCGAGCGTCTGCTTACGCTGCCTTGTAAGTGACAGCTCTGCATCTCTGCATACTCCAAGTACACATACTCTTCTAAAAGGAAGAAGCTACTTATGGTTCATAAACATCCAAAAGTCCCATTTCTTCAAAATAGCTGATCTTACCCGATTAGACGGGCTTAAGATCAGATAGACTATGGCGTCAAAGCAGAAAACTAGTCCAGAGATCCATATTTCTTTGTCATACCACGTCCAGCCATGCCCAAGGGCATTCAGTGTGGCTCCCCAAAACATGCCCAACCACTAATTTTCTCTTGCCAGAGGCTGCAGTATCAGGGTAGATTGACAGAATCTGAAAGATCTCACTATATTTCAATTAGGTGTATGAAAGGTGAGTAACCAGGCTGGTTCTGGGCAGCTCGCCAATTGCTAAAGGGTACACATGTGTGTTGTGTCCCAGAAGGGCTTTCACCGGAGCTGTATTACAAGTCGCTCGGCACAGATTGCAGGGTCCAGGCATATGGTGAGACAGATGTGCCTGGCAAGGATTCAAGGCTACAAAATGAAGAATTATGGAAGCAAAGGGCCCTGGGCACTAGAGGTGGGGGCAGGAAGATGAAGAACAAATATCTTTTCCCCTTTGGTATCAGTTTTAAGCTCATCTGGAAGGAGCACACTTTGTAAAACTTTGTATTCTAAGCCCGACCAAACAATGAACATTGACAAGGGCCTGAAATACTCTTCAGGCAAAAGAATTCTCTCTCAGACATATTTGTTGTCAATGTATCAACATGTCTCCGGATGGGAGATATTTACCTGTACTTTACATGCATTTTCCTTAGTGATGGTCAAGTACATGTTACAGTCGTAGTATTCAGCACTTGCAGCCAAGAAACCTTTTAAAGCGTGAAATTTTTTTGGAACTAGTTGTTTTAGAACATGAATGTAAAAGGAATTATTGTCTTTTTTCTTATCGAAAAAAAAGCCTGATACTGTTACAGCATCTGCATGTCGTGCTTATCTAGAGTGGTGACATTACAACCTGCATGACACATTGTATACCTATATATTTTTGGTTTGGACTTTGGCCATACTTGTTGAACAGGTGGACTCGGTGTGTTCTGATCTAGCTGATGTCCCCTCATCTGATGTACTATAGGGGAACTTTCACACAGTGCGTTTTTGGTGTCTTTTTGATGCATTTTTTGTGCAGGAAGGCACAGTAATTAATGCTGTACATTGCTGCACAAAAATCGCGGCAAAAATCGTAACGAAAAGCGCGGTAAAAATCGAGATTTTTGCCGTTTTTTTTTGTGCAGCAATGTACAGCATTAATTGCTGTGCTTTCCTGCACACAAAACGCATTAAAAAAACGCACCAAAAACGCCCTGTGTTCAAGCACCCTTACCACTATGCGCCAACACTGAGCAAGTAACTTCAGCTGCATCCGGCTCCTCTCCACCCTGCATGGTGGTCTCTCAACAAACAATTTGAATTACCTCCAGGACAACCATTGTATGTTGAAACCATAACTCTATAGAAAACTGGTAACCGGTTCTGAAGCCCCAAAATTTCACCCAACAAAATGCAAAATTAAAATGATGCAGATAACTAATCCATATAAAGCAAGTCCTATCATGTAACAGTCAGAAAGATCTGCTGGAAGCTGGAAATCACTTACTATTTCTAGGAAAGGAGCTTCTTTTGGTCATGTATTTTATACACAAAGCACCAAAACAAGGAAATGGTGCCACCCCCACTTGGTGCCCAAAAAACAGCTCATCCTGGTAGATATAAACAGCAATACAGGACATGTAGTACTGCACTATACTATAGAGAGGTGCTACTACGCCACCAATCACTGTATGTACTTCACTAATACAGATGTTTACAGAAGTTAAATATTCATTATAATTGGTTGGATCTTCCAGTTAATCACACGTGTTATAGATCAATACTGTATGTCACATTGTATGATAAGTATGGTTTCAAGATACAATGTCTGAGGAAAGACCATTGTATGGTGAAAATATTGTATCCGGAGTCCATTGTAACTTAAGGGGTCACTGTATTCTTCCTTTACATTTTCTCACTAGACCACTTTGGGACTGATGCGCCTTTTCATTATACAAAGGCAAGTAAAAGGAATTACAGTCTAGTGTAAGGTAAGGTATAGTGTTATTAACTGTAATGCCATTAATACCATGCACTGTATATGAAAGTTTAACATATCTGCATGTGGCACTCATACAAGAAATACATTATTCTTTGATAGCGCTGTTAAATGCCACAATACTTTCCATAGATTGCCTTTATTCACATCGATCCCGGTCTCCATTGGGGCTCACAGTATAAATTTCAGATAAATCTACAGTATTTGTATGGGTTTTTTTTTGGAGTATGGGGGAAACCCACACAAACACAGGGAGAACATACAAACTGCTTACAGATTTTGTCCTAAGTGGAATTTGAGCCAAGGACACAGGGCAAGAGTGCTAACCACTGAACCACCTTGCTGCCCAACTAACGTTTGGAGGCACTAAAGGACAGATTAAGCTAAAACCAATTAAGAACAGTTTTAGCCCCCCCATAGACTAAAATCGAACCTTTATTGAAACAATAAGATAAACGAGCCAATCAACACAGTCTTGTAGGATTGTAAGGGACATTTTGGTGGGGCGGCCAGTTTCGGGGCTGTTGCTCCGCAGACGGAGAGTTACTTGTGTAGGGTAGATTAAGGGAGAGCTTCTATATCAAAAAACCTTTTCTCCCTAGATATTTGGCTGAATATATAAACTATATACCTTGTCAAGGTTCTGTACTCTTTCATGTGAACCATTGAGTATTGAAAATCATCAACTGAGTTTACATCTACTATTGGTTATCTTTTTTTTTCTCTCAACAATGTCTATATGACTTGTTAAGGGATCAATTTATATTTTTGGTTTAAGCTGGTTCTGTATATGTATTTTCTATTCCTATTGTGGCATAATTTAGGAGATGATAATGTCGTTATAGTTCATCTCTACCCCTATCATGGTAGAATTTTGTCCAGGGGCGTAACTACCGGGGTAGCGGTTGACACGGGGCCCCTGCGCTTAGGGGGGCCCCGGGGCAGCTGCTACTGCGTCCCGCTACCCCGTAATGCCGCTCCTGGGCCCGCCGGCAGTGAACTTAACTTCACTGCGGCGGGCCCGGGGAGCTGCGGGCCAGCGCATACTCCCTCTGAACGCCCGGGCCCCCCGGCCCGAGCGTTCAGGCAGCGCTGCTCAGAGTAGCAGGACGGAGGCCGATCGCTCCGCTCTGTTACTTCCCTGCCGCCCTTTCTTGCCGTGGGCGCGCGCGGCGACGTCACATCACCGCGCCGCCCGCCCCTGGCGCAAGGCTGCAGGGGGGGGCAGCAGAGCGGGGCGAGCAGCGCATCGGGGGAGCGTGACCGAGGGAGTAATTTTTCTTATTTTACTACCCCCTATCCTGCCTATAGCCCCCCATATGCCTGCCTATAGCCCCCCCCTAGCCCCCTATAGCCCCCGATATGCCCGCCATAGCCCCCGATATGCCTGCCTAAGCCCCCCATAAAAGCCTCCATACCCCCCATATGCCGCCTATACCCCCCATTTTTGCCTCCTATAGCCCCCCATAGCCTGCCTATAGCCCCCCCCAAACCTCCCCAACCCCCCCAATCCTGCCTATGCCCCCCATAGCCTGCCTAACCCCCCCTATGCCTGCCTATTGCCCCCCATATGCCGGCCTATTGCCCCCCCATATCCGCCTATAGCCCCCCCATATGCCTGTCTATAGCCCCCCCCTATGCCGCATAACCCCCCCATATGCCTGCCTATACCCCCCATAGCCTGCCTATACTCCCCCAAAGCCTGCCTATACCCCCCATACCTGCCTATACCCCCCATATGCCCCATAGCCCCCATATCCTGCCCATAGCCCCCCTATCCGCCTATAGCCCCCATATGCCCGCCTATAGCCCCCCATATGCCCGCCATAGCCCCCATATGCTGCCTATACCCCCAATGCCTGCCCTTTCCTATAGCCCCCATAGCCTGCCTGCCTATACCCCCATATGCCCTGCCCCGCCTGTACCCCCCATAAGCCTGCCTATACAGCCCCCCAATGCCTTCCTGCCTATACAGCCCCTAATGCCTCCCGCCTATACAGCCCCCTATATGCCCTGCCGCCTATACACCCCCATAGCCTGCCTGCCTATACAGCCCCCTATAAACCTGCCTCCTGCCTTTACAGCCCCCTATATGCCCGCCTGCCAACAGCCCCCATAGCCTGCCTGTACAGCTCCCCTAGCCTGCCCTTTTACCCCCCCCAAAGCCTGCCCCGCTACTTATATGGGGCCCCTTTTCTACCTAAACCCTACCATAGGCCCCTATAGCCCCCCTAACCCCCACCTATATGGCCCCCATGCCCACCAACCCCCGCACCTGTATGGGCCCCATACTACTAAACCCTGCCTCCAATGGGCACTCTATTGGCTACCTAAAACCTTGCCTATTTGGGGCCCCATATATCCCATCAAGCCCCCGCCTGCCAAATGGACCCCCTAAAACAGGGGGGAGGTGCTGGGAAAAACAGGATTTTAAATATTTGTGTCTAAACGCAGGACAAGTGGCGGGAGATTCATCAAGAGGCGGGCGGGCCGGGTCAAACAAAAGAGAAAGTCAACGACTGGTCAGAGAAATGTCACCTGTGAGTCACAAGATGTAACTGCACTGTAATCACTTATATGTCTGCACAGGCTGTGTACACTGCTGTCTACCACTATAGGTCACCCCGTATGGAGTAATATACAGTCTGCAGAGCCTGTGTACATTGGTGTCTACCATTATAAGGTCACTGGGATGGGGCTTTAAAATACAGTCTGCAGAGCCTGTGTACACTGGTGTCTACCACTATATGGTCACTGTATGGGGGGTAATATACAGTCTGCAGAGCCTGTGTACACTAGTATATACCACTTTAATGGTCACATATTATTAATATTATTATTATTAGACAGTATTGTCCTTTGTGTACTGATCCCGTAATAGTGTAGGGTTATTATTCAGTCACTATGTGGTGGTAATTTGTGGTCGTGTTCTGGTGGGATAATCAGGTCCTTATGTAATAGCGTTATTGGTAATGGTGGTTTTTTGGGATAGTGGATTTGATTGGTAGCAGTATGATGGTTTAGATGTATGGTGAGGTATTTTCCCCTTGTATTATCTACATTTTCTAACAGCAATGTCCTGGGACATGGTCCCTGGGCAGGAGGGGGCCCAACCAAAAGTTTGCTATGGGGCCCTGGCTTCTCTAGTTACGCCCCTGATTTTGTCCAATACTTTTCTTATGCAAAGTTGTAGTCTATTTGTCTGCATTGATTTGGCTCGTTTATCTTATTCTATTAATAAAGGTTATGTTGTAGTCTAAGGCTATGTTCACACGGGTTAAAATGGGGCGCATTTCGTCACATATTTCACGGCGTACTGTGCTCAAATACGAGCAAAATGCGTACCAGTCATTACAGTAATCCACAGTTCTCATAGAGAACTATGGATTACGCCTCCTCTCCCCGCTCGTACAATATGCCACAGGGGTGGGGGCGAATGTAGATAAGTGACATGTCATTTATTCATGGCGCTTATGCGCCGAGAGTAATGCATGTCTATGGGGCCCGGCAGCCCCCGCATCGCACGAGCTCCCGAAGTCCCGACAATTATGCCGTGTGAACTTAGCCTAAGGGAACTATTTTTCAGTGACTGTAATTGACACTGGGCTTCAGTTGTGATTTGGTTATTCACTGTATCTCTGGAGAACAGTCTTGCCAAAATAATATTTTTCATTGTATTTAATGTTTTTATTTTCATTGGATTTTTAGCATAATACAAAAAAGAACTGCGCAAAATAATGAAATGCTACAATTTCAGTACGTGACATAAGAGGATAGTAAGGCAACCATGAGCTCTTGGTGACATAAGGATTTATACCCAATAGATACCTTAACAAAATAACTGTACAAAGAATAAGAAAGCTGAAAAGACGCATGACAATAGCGCCCATAGATAAAAATTGGTCAACTTCTTTAAAGGGGTTGTCTCAATACAAGGATTGCTTTTAATGTTAAAGATCTCTCAAAAACAAGTCACTTTGCAATATATATTAATTAACAGTGTCCTACCTATTTCTAGCCATCCCCTCTTGTATGGGCTGCATCAGCTCCTATAGCTACAGACCTGATTAATCTCTCTTGATAGGCTGCCAGCATGGTTGTTAGAGATACAGACCCGGTTTCTACTACAGGCTAGTAGAAGCCAGTAAACATGCCCCTGAATTCAAAATGAAACCAAGAAAACAGGACTGAGGTAAGATGAACTGATGCAGTGAGACAACCCCTTTAAGTACACAGCAAGGAAAACAGGCAGATGAGTGCATACTCTGAATACCAATACTATACCTAGAGAATGTGGCACTTTGTAATACTGGCATTTCCAGATATACCCGACAACGGACACATTTGGCCCTGTATGAGCCCATCGTATTCACGCACCAGAAAAAAAAAACCCTCGCACGTAGAGATGCACAAAGAATATGATCACAGATGAGAAGCAAACAGTAGCAGATAAATAATGAAAGCAAACATAACTCTAGTTTCAACTCTTGCAACTAACTAGAAGTCAACTGAATTACTAGCAATTTGTTTTAATATATATCTTTTTTCTTATTCCCTTTATGAGCAGGAGTGACTCATGTAAAGACTGTCTGCTTTCTCCCGGAACTGTAGGGGAAATCAGCTGCAGAAAATGCGATCCCTACCCTACTATAATCGTATGCACTTTATGTCTGCTGGTAAAAGCAATTGCCTGGTTAATGTAAAGGAACATGTAAAGGAACTGCTGATAAGGCAATTCCATAATATGAGGTTTAAAAGGCTCTGAAGTGAAGCCTAACTTGAAGCCCACAAGGGGCCATTTCTCAATGATCTACGATAAACCAGATAACTATGGCTTATAAAAGCAGTTTGAGACTTCACTTCCAATAGCCCAGGCAGTAAGGGAGGGGGGGTATACAAGGTAAAAAAAAAAAAAGTTTCAGCAGATAACTTCTGGAGAAAAACAGAGAACATCTGTAAAAGTAATTATCCCCTGATATCTGGTGAGTGCATGCGGTCACTGGCATTTAATGTATAACATAATGTATTCCTGGACGCCCCAGGACAGCGATCCTCGTAACAACCCAGAACCGCCAAACCCAGAAAAAGGGACAATGGGGTCTCGATGCAGTTTACCTTCCTGCCCCACATACAAGCAATTTATGCCGTCACCACTACAACTCCCCAGGAAAAATGTCATGCAGACAAAGGCGAGTAAGCGGGACATAATAAAATTCTTCAACAGACGTGTACATCCATAGCAGTAAATGTAAGACCCTGATGGCCAGTCCTGACATGTATGTACCCAAAAAAAGGTCAGGACTTTAAGGCTTTGTTCACCCGGCAATAATTGCGGGACATTTTTCGCCCGCATTTACGCTGTGTGCTCGGGTGCGGGGGCGGGTGGGGAGTCCGGCAGCCCGCCAGCCCCATAGACATTCATTATTCATGGTGCGTATACGCCGTGAATAACTGATGTCACTTCTCTCCCCGCTCGCCGTATTACGAGAGGAGACGTAATCCATAGTTCTCTATGAGAACTGTGGATTACCAAAATGACTGGGACGTATCTCTCCCCATATTTAGCGCAGTACGCCGCGAAATACAGGGCGAGATAAGTCCCATTTTAAGCCATGTGAACATAGCCTTAAGCAGAAAACATGATAGTGGAAGGTCATTTAAATCTACTAAAAAGGTTATGATTTGCTGGAAGGAAATATGAGCCAGGAAGGCTTTTACTTCTTTTTAGAATTCAATAAACTGAGTTTAGCCTAGGTGGGTCTCCCCTGGTGGCTTCTTTAATATTTGCTGGGTGGCATTTACATTCAATCTGCAGCAACTAATAGCACTAAACACGCAGCATGAATATGGGTTTTTTAAGTGGGCTTCACATTCTGACAGTTTCTTAGAGATTGTATGGGTTATAGTGCCTGCTGGGTGCTGCTGTATTTTCATACTGGAGTTTGCTTTCCGCATTTCAGACACATTAGCTTTTACCGGTGTCTGTTTTCATTCGTGTTGGGAGGTGCTAGATGATTTCTGTCTTTTTTATTTATTTATTTTTTTTTTTTAGTGTAGTGCATTTGAAAGAGTGCTGCCTTCATTCTGGTCCTGTATTCCTCACATATCCCTGAAGTCCTTATAGTCAATGTGAATGGAGCATGTTGCATTAAATGTATATGTGTATGCTGTGGCCCAAATAAGAGACAGTTTTCTAGATAGGTGCCCACCTGATGAGGTGACCTTGACCTGGTAGGTGAGAATACACAATGTTAAAATCCTCCACTTTATACATATAGAAAGGATAACAGTAATGTAGTGTTATATACATATATATATATATATATATATATATATATATATACACTCACCGCCACTTAATTAGGTACACCTTTCAACTGCTCGTTAACACTTAATTCTAAATCACCAAATCACAAGGCGGCAACTCAGTCATTTAGCATTAGACATGGTCAAAAACAATCTCCTGAAATTCAAACCGAGCATCAGTATGGGAAAAGAAAGGGTGATTAGAGTGCCTTGAACGTGGCATGGTTGTGGTGCCAGAAGGGCTGGTCTGATATTTCAGAAACTGCTGATCCCCCTGGGATTTTCACGCACAACCATCTCTAGGGTTACAGAGAATGGCCCGAAAAAAAAAAAACATCCAGTGACGGCAGTCCTGGGGGCGGAAATGCCTTGTTGATGCCAGGGGTCAAAGGAGAATGGGCAGACGTTCGAGCTATAAAAAGGGGCAACAGTGACTCAAATAGCCCCCTTAAAAACCAAGGTGGGCAGAAACATCTCGAACGCACGTACGGCGAACTTTGAGGCAGAGGGGCTACAGCAGCAGAAGCCCCACACCGGGTCCACTCCTTTCAGCTAAGAACAGAAACGAGGCTCCAATTTTTGCCCAAGCTCATCAAAATTTGGACATAGAAATTTGGGGAAAAAAACGTTGCGGGTTTTATAGTCTCGATTTCGCGCGACATTCGGATGGTAGGGTCAGAATTTGGCGTCAACAACATAAACAGGGATCCATCCTCCCCTTTTTCAACTTTTCGGGCTGGGGGTGGGGTGTCATGGTGTGGGAAATTTTCGGGCCCTTTTTTTGGGCCCCCCTTTTACCAATTGAGCACGTTTGCAAACCTTGGGAATCATCCCACGAAGAATTGGGGCAGTTCTGAAGGAAAAAGGGGGGTCCAACCCGTTCACATGGTTACCAAAAAAGTGGCCATGAGTGTTTTAAAAATATATTATATATATTATATATATATAAATTATATATATATATATATAAACACCACACACACACACACACATATAAAAAATTTGGAATAAATATATAAAAAATGGGGATATATAATATAACATAAGTATTTTTTAAATGTTTCATAAATGTTTTGTATGGTTTTACGATGTATATTTGTGTTGCTTTCCATTCTGTACCAATACTTTTGGTGGTGGGTCCCACTTCTGGTACCTATTGATATACCATCAAAGTGAAAGATGGTAATACTCCTTTAACTAGAACTGGATTAAAAATTAATCGACTCTCTGCTTTTTTAATAAAAAAAAAAAAAACAACAACAAAAAAAAAAAAAAACACTAAGGGTATGTCCACACTGCTAACTTGGATGCTGAATCAGCGTCAAAACCTGGTCTGAAAAGCGCCTTTACAAACTAGGTCTTCATCAGGTTTTGGACAAAGTTTTCCAACACTGTTTTCTTTCAGAAGCACCCAAACAAATGAATAACCAGGGCAAAAACAGCATTGAAAAACGCATCAAAAAGGGGGAATGCTGAAGCTGTTGCTGGGTGGGGATGGTGGTGACATTCGGGCCCAACTTCACTGTGACCAACCTTCACCACAGGATAGGGCTCGGGGTGGTTTATTTCTGTAGTACGTGCCGGACACCAATAGTTGACACCAGGGCTGTGGAGTCGGCAAGCCTCATACACGGCACATGCTTAAGTGATAACGTTACTGTAGTAAAATGGTAACATCAGGCTGTTTATCACCTTATGATACAATAATCAAGCTATTTAGGTAGAACAACACAAACAAAAAGGGTAACAATGTTTTGAACTTCCGAAAACTTGTGGGTAGAGTTGAAGAAAAAGCTTATTTGTATCCAAGTCCAGTCTGCACCAACATTGGGAATGTGTAAAGAGACCTGGACCAGATTTTTGGTCAAAAATGCTTGAATCTGATTTAGAGCCCAGAAGGATTCAGGCATATTGAAAACCAAAGGTGGTTCCAAATACTAACAAAATAATAAAAATTAACATTTTTTATTTTTAGGAGCAAAACAAACAAACAGTTACAGGAAAGAATCTGCAGAAATAAGCAGATGCTAAATACTTGCAAGTCAAATTTATGTATAAGATAGGTAAGATGACTGTATATAAAATTACAGTAGCCTCATGTACAAAGCTGTAGTGGATGGAGAAATATGGAGCCTGAAAGTCACAAGTTCAAAACATTGTTAACGTTTTGCTTGTCAGCGAAAAAATATATTTATTGGATATGATTTTAGAACACAAAAAAATTGTAAATATGCAAAACACTGCAGGAACATTCGTGAGTCTCTGAATTTGTTCTGAGAAATAGTATTGCCTCCCTCAGATCCTGCATACATGACCTCACATCTGATCTCATTATTTCCAGGCTAGAGAACGGCCTCTCTACACTAACTTTTTGAGGCAAAGCGATGACCACATGGGCAACATCTCTAACAATGTCGGGGTATAAAGGAATTGCCTCAGTCACAGTCAGTTTTGATGAATGGTTTGAACTCTTTTACTTCTTTGAAAGCAGGTGAAAAATTTTGCTGAAATCTGTTTGCCATGGGAGCAGAATCTTTTCCCCTGTGGCAGCGCTTTGCCTGCTCCATGTCATCATTACACTCCTCATCTGATAAGGCTGGAGATATAGGAGCAGTAGCACTGGCCAGACCCAATTCCTCTTGCTCTTTGCACTGCATCGAATTAACTGGACCAACTTATTATATATTTTGGGAGTCGGAGTCGGTCCATTTTATGACTGACTCCACAGCCCTGGGTGACACGGACGACTAGAGTAGCGAGCGGGTTAATGCCCTACTGCTGAAGGCCGATTCAAACCTTGTTAACATTGGGAAAAAAAAACAGATAACATCCAGTGATCCCCATGATGCTGGCAGCCAGTATCAGCCTCTGTCCTGTGGCAACTACAACAATGTCCATGGCAGGTTTTACTGTTCTACACCAGTTAATCTGAGCTGCAAATATAATATGTACAACATTGACAAAGCTGTCATCAAGGGACACCAACTTGGAGCTAATCTTCAGCAAACAATCCCTGCCCCAGAAGCCTCACTCACCCTCGAGTTGTAGGAGTATTATGAAGAAGAATTTACAAAGCAAAAGGTTACTTTTAGATATGTTATTGGAGAGAATAGCAAAGCCAGAAGTTGTTTCGCCTCCGTCTTGCAGGATCCAGATGACTCCATGTAACAGGCGTTATGTTGCAGTGCCGGCACATTGGCATTCTTTTTTTACCGTTGGCCTGGGTAACTTCGTGATCTAATACAGACTTGAGATCAGACTGTTATCAAGCCTATGCTTCTATTTCCATGGGACCTCTATAGATCAGGGTGGGGGTAGCCTTCCCTTTTTGCTGCTTGTTATATTCATTCCTTATAAGAATAAATTGTCTAAATGTAAAAAAAGCACCAAAAATGCACCTAAAACCGCGCCAAAGTTTTGGACAAGATTTTGAAGCTCTCCATTTATTTCTATGAGGATTTTCAGCATGAAAACACTTCAAGAATTGACATGATACCAGAACAGCATCTAGAGAAGTGCAGAAAACGCATGAACCACAAAGCTATTTTACATAGTAATCAATGAAAACGAACTGGGGATGATTTGGAGGCTTTTTGATCTGTTTTGGGCAGAAAAACCTCCAAAATAGTGTCTAAATAAACCATGTGAACTTAACCTAAAATGGCATTAAACACCTTCAATGACCTTTCTTTCCCAAAATAAATAAATAATTGGGCCACTAGACCACGAAGTCCAGCTGTGCCTGTGTAAAAATTTTGGGAAATTAAATTTACTCCCAAAAAAGACAGAGCACAATAAACATGTGGTATTGCTAGAGCAACTAGTTGTATTAAAACAACTTCTTTTTGTAACTCTTCACTGTTGAGAATGGCTTTTTTTTTTTTTTAGACATTTCCTGGGTGGCATTTACATCCCACCTGCACCAACTAATACCAATGAACAAATTTAGAAATCTGTACTATGTGCAGAATGTGTACTTTCATCTCAACTCCCACAATAAGGGTAGTTAAACCCACCCGGTGGGTCCGTTTTAACAAAATTTCTTAGAGCTTTTGGGTCGGCTAGGGGGCCCCAAAAAACCCATCTAAAATGACACTGGGATTTTACACTGTTTGCAATGTAAAAAGCGGCGCGCGAGGATCGCCGGGGCGTGATTCATTGTGTCTTTCGATCTGTTCCAAGAATTTACATGTCAGTTTTTTTGGGCCAAAAGACGCAGCAGGAGCCCTATTTAAAACAAAGGTGCGACTCGCGCATCCAACACACACCAACACGCAGGCCCGCTGTTGGAAACCAGTTTTTATCCTTTTGGATGCGATCGCGCTGATTTTTCGGACCAAAACGGGGAAAGGAAATCTACCTCTTTAAATAGGCAATCACATAATTTCCATAAGGAAAGTCACAAAGCATTTTCTTTTGATTTTCCTTCCAGAGAGGGGCAATATGTGCTCATTTTTAGAAAAATGTGCCTACAATTACTACCCTGAAGGGTTTAATAGGAAGAGCATCCAGTACAATAGGGAAATGCAACCCCCAACCAAGTACAAGCCCATCTGCCTCCCTAAACAAAGTACAAGCCCCCCTCCTCCCCCAACAAAGTACAACCGCCCATCTCCTCCCCCACAAAGTACAAGCCGCCCCCTGCCTCCCTAAAAATACGCCGCCCATCGCCTCCCCCAACAAGTACAAACCGCCCATCTGCCTCCCCCCTGCAGAGTACAAGCCGCCACCTGCCCCCCTTAGCAGAGTACTAGCCGCCCATCGCCCCCCCTACAAAGTACAAGCCGCCCATCTGCCCCCCCAAAGCAAAGTACAAGCCGCCCATCCTGCCTCCCCAAACAAAACAAAGCCGCCCTTTCTGCCTCCCCTAACAAAGTACAAGCCGCCCATCTGCCTCCCCTAGCAGAGTACAAGCCGCCCATCTGCCTCCCCTAACAGAGTACAAGCCGCCCATCTGCCTCCCCTAACAAAGTACAAGCCGCCCATCTGCCTCCCCCTACAGAGGTACAAGCCGCCCATCTGCCTCCCCTAGCAGAGTACAAGCCGCCCATCTGCCTCCCCTAGCAGAGTACAAGCCGCCCATCTGCCTCCCCTAGCAAAGTACAAGCCGCCCATCTGCCTCCCCTAACAAGTACAAGCCGCCCATCTGCCTCCCCTCGCAGAGTACAAGCCTTCCATCTGCCTCCCCTAGCAGAGTA
This sequence comes from Phyllomedusa bahiana, assembly GCA_025379985.1. Lineage (NCBI taxonomy): Eukaryota > Metazoa > Chordata > Amphibia > Anura > Hylidae > Phyllomedusa > Phyllomedusa bahiana. The sequence goes on from JAODAL010000195.1 coordinate 220,448, forward strand.
CAAGCCGCCCATCTGCCTCCCCTATCAAAGTACAAGCCGCCCTTCTGCCTCCCCTAGCAGAGTACAAGCCGCCCATCTGCCTCCCCTAACAATGTACAAGCCGCCCATCTGCCTCCCCTAGCAGAGTACAAGCCGCCCATCTGCCTCCCCTAACAAAGTACAAGCCGCCCATCTGCCTCCCCTAACAAAGTACAAGCCGCCCATCTGCCTCCCCTACAGAGTACAAGCCACCCATCTGCCTCCCTAGCAGAGTACAAGCCGCCCATGCCCCTCCCCTAAGCAGATTTACAAGCCGCCCACTGCCTCCCCTACAAAGTACACAGCCCTCCTGCCTCCCCTACAGAGTACAAGCCGCCCATCTGCCTCCCCTAACAAGTACAACCGCCCCTGCCTCCCCTAGCAGAGTACAAGCCGCCCATCTGCCTCCCCTAACAAAGTACAAGCCGCCCATCTGCCTCCCCTAGCAGAGTACAAGCCGCCCATCTGCCTCCCCTAGCAGAGTACAAGCCGCCCATCTGCCTCCCCTAACAAAGAACAAGCCGCCCATCTGCCTCCCCTAGCAGAGTACAAGCCGCCCATCTGCCTCCCCTAACAATGTACAAGCCGTCCACCTGCCTCCTCTAGCAGAGTACAAGCCGCCCATCTGCCTCCCCTAACAATGTACAAGCCGTCCATCTGCCTCCCCTAACAATGTACAAGCCGCCCATCTGCCTCCCCTAGCAGAGTACAAGCCGCCCATCTGCCTCCCCTAGCAGAGTACAAGCCGCCCATCTGCCTCCCCTAGCAGAGTACAAGCCGCCCATCTGCCTCCCCTAACAAAGTACAAGCCCCCTTTCTGCCTCCCCTACAAGTACAAGCCGCCCTTTCTGCCTCCCCTAGCAGAGTACAAGCCGCCCATCTGCCTCCCCTAGCAGAGTACAAGCCGCCCATCTGCCTCCCCTACCATAGTACAAGCCGCCCATCTGCCTCCCCTAGCAGAGTACAAGCCGCCCATCTGCCTCCCCTAGCAGAGTACAAGCCGCCCATCTGCCTCCCCTAGCAGAGTACAAGCCGCCCATCTGCCTCCCCTAGCAGAGTACAAACCGGCCATCTGCCTCCCCTAGCAGAGTACAAGCCGCCCATCTGCCTCCCCTAGCAGAGTACAAGCCGCCCATCTGCCTCCATCACTCCTGGTCTGTATACATTATCGTCACTTTAATAAATACTTACCTAAATAGGAGTTAAATGTGAAAAAAAACAAAAAAAACCCAAGCTGGACAACCCCTTTAACTCTGTGTTACACAACAGATTAAACATATTCCAACAGTCAAAAATGTATGCTTCTACCATGACTTTATTTTTTATTCAACACCCCATAATCGTACCTGACGCTACTACTGCCCCCATGTACCGTTCCACTTTAGGAGGCACTGCTAAAGATGCTCATGGGGGATCTTCTTTATTAGCCAGTATAGAGCACCATCTAACTGGAATCTGTGACTGTGTATGGAGGACCCAATTTATCCATGTGTTACATACATGCCATTCATTTGAAAGGCCAGTTTTACTTTCCACTTGATTAACTTTTCTCAGCAAATCATCTGTTTTAGGAGCCAGCTCTCCGATTAAATGGGTTATCTGTGATGATCCAACTTTTGTACTAGAATAGGTTTAAAACAACGCATTCATTTTTGTGCATTTACATCTAGTCACTGTATAGAACAACAAAACTACAAAACTATAGCAATAGAAATATTGCTCCGCTAAGGGCAAGATCTAGGGATTACAGTACATAGAGAAAGTGTATGCTTCTTGTTCCCATATTGGTATATCTTTAATCCAGACTTGCCCGTGTTTCACTTATCGTTATATGGATCTTTGGGAGGTGGTGAGTAAGAATACGAGATTGGTTGTTCACTAGTATGCCTATTGATTAGGTTAGTATTATTATTAAGGATTTAGTAAAAGTTACGTTTTAAAGGGAATATTGTTTTTGTAGTTTCACTGTATAGAATAGTCCAATAGTACCATGTTGCCAATTCATAGATCAGATATAGTATTAAGTGAACAGAACATGACCGAAGTGCTAATATTTTGACGGCTAAACCGAACTTATAGACATGCCCTTTAACGTCAGTGCTTACAGGAACTAACACTTTGAACTCCATGTTTGCATTCGCTGTAATTGTTACCTGAATCTTCTGCTGCCGCCGTTTCTGCTCCTCCACTTTCCTCGCTAGGGCTTGCGTCTTGGCACGCAGCTCTCGGAAATCATGCTCTGCCCCGCTGCTTTCTGGCTCGGAATCCTCTGCAAACGCTTCGATCACTACATCATCCTGGTTTAAAAACAGGTTTATGAGCAGTTAGTGTAAGATTTACAGTGCATCACCTGCATTAAATGTACTCTCTGCATCACCTGAGAGATTAACTTCCCGCATTTGCAGGCAATATCTCCGCTGGTCTTATAACAAAACACAGGCATGCTGTAATTCACAGTACAAATGGACATACGGGGCTATGAAATGTTCATCTCAGAACATCGGCAAAACAGAATTCAAAATAAAATAGGGCAAAGTGCAGCTGTTGTAATAGCATATGGCCAGATATTACAATTATTAATCGTGATATTATCATGGTATATTATGTCAACCACATACATTGCAATATTGTACTACGCACTGTAAAAGGTCGTCTAATTTAGACAAATTTTCCGAGCAGCCAGGAGCCTAAATCCAGCCAAACACTTCAGATACCTGTCAGACGAACATAGTCCTATCCCAACCCTCCCATACACTCGGCTCAGCATGCAAGTGTTCTGAATGGGAAGAGGGAAGTTCGCTGCTGTTAGACTCCTCTGAGAACACAAAAAAGTGGCCATTTTGTAATCCAATGCCAGATCCTTTTCTCCTCGGACATCTGTTGAAGAGGAGTCTGGTAGCCTCCAAGCACATTAGAGGGTTGGGCAGTTCTGCTGGAATCAGCAGGTTCAGCAGACATCAATCTGTGTATAGCCATAGCAATCACACAGGGAACAAGTGTGTCATATTTTGTAGTATCCCTCCACAGCTATATCTTAGTAGAAGTCAGCAGTTCTACAGAACTTTAGGCTGTGCTCGATGAAGCTCGATGGTCTAGCTATGAGGAAAAGGTCTTTTTTTAGGGTTCAACCATAGGGCACAAATGTCAAACTCGGGGCTCACGGACTGAATTTGGCCCACCATGTCAATTTATGAGGCCTTAAAGGGGTTTTGCCAAGCAGTGAGTTCCTTACCTTTTGTCTGCTCAGGAGAGAAGATAAACTCAGCATGCAGCCTCATAGGGGGGTGAGCAGAGAGCGAGGAAGCAGGGAGCGTCTGCAATGTTCACTCAAATAATTACATTACAGCCAGTGGATTCTCTATACAGCAGACCGCCTCATACACTGCACTTTTCTCCCCAGTCCCTCCAAAGTTTCTTCATGTTCCCTGTCATCCGATAAGAAGTGCAAACACACAAGCGCGGCCAGATCAGCTCCTGTCAGTGTCCTGGTTGTGTCTAATGTAAACTGTTAGGAAACTAAGGGGGACTGAGCACTGCTGTAGCTCTCAGAGGCTTTACTGTTTGTAATCACATATATTTAGAAAAGTGATTAGATACCCATTTTGGAGGATCCCACGTCAACATTACATCGTGGCAAAACCCCTTTAAAGAGGTGAGACACATTGAGAAGGGATGGACAAGTTTTGGATGCAGAAGGACTTGCTTTCCACTTACTCTGCAGAAAGCAGCCAACAGTTGGCAGAGGTGGTGCCATCAGCACAAGAAGTGGGTGCCATCTTGGATTTGGAGTGCTGTCGCAAACGTCTACACTGCTTTAGTCAGCAACTTTTGGACAGTAGCACAGCTTTGACAGCCCAATATAGGTGATTGGTCCTCGATGAAAATGAGTTTGACACCCTTGGGGGATGTCAGAGAGAGTACTTTGAACCATACACCCCCTCTGGGTTGTAAGTTTCTGCATTGTAGAAAGAATTGCACTGTGATTGGTGTAGCAGAATGTTTATGAAGCTCTTTGGCCATTTGGGCACTTGGTAAATAGGCTTTAAATGCTCTTTAAAAAAAACACACATTTATTTTGCTCATATATATATCTAACGTCATAAAGCAACAGCATTGAGCGCTCCTAGCACTTTGTATTTGCTTGCAGTCGGCATGGGAGATGTCAACACGGACTACAGTGGGTTCTCAACATCCAATAATAATAACGCCTAGGCCGACGACTGTATGTTGAAACCATAGCTCTATGGAAAACCGTCAATTGCCTCCAAAACCTCAAAATGTCACCCAATAGAATGCAAAACAAAGATTAAAGACAATGAAGCAGATAACTAATACAGATAAATCAAATTGTTACATATAACAGTCGGAAAGAGCTGCTGGAAACTGGAAATCGCTTTCTATATTGAGGATTGAAGCTTATTTGGATCATGTACTTAATGGGCAATTTACTAGAAAAAAAATGGGAGCCGCCCTCACCTGATGCCCAGAGGAGAGGCTTATTCTGACAGGACAACTACAGTACAGAGCATGTAGTACTGCACTTTACTGTAGAGAGGTGCAACTAGAATGCCAATCACTGAATGCACTTCACTAATACAGAGGTTTTTTAAGTAAAATGTTCATAATGGTCTGTATCTTCCATCAATCAGCAGTGTCTGTGACATTGTATGGCACACTGTACATTGATTCCACAGCCATAGATTACTCCACTATCTCTACCCCTGCTTGATGGCAAGGAAGACCGTTATTAAAAAAATGGTCTTCTAATTTTCTGTCTCAATCAGATGAGCCAAATAACTAAAAGCCACTTATTCTTTCTCCAAAAATTGTAGGTATTAACCCCTTAAGCACAAAGTTTGAAAATGTCTTAATAACCAGCTACATTTTTTAATTTTGAAAGTCAACAGTGATAACTTTATTTTTTCAGTGAAGAGGTTGCATGAGGACTTGTTTTATGTTGGTGAATTTGTATTAGAGGGTGTAGTTTGATATAAATTTATGTGAAAAATTTCTTAATTTTTTTGCAGCATTCATTTTTTAAAATGATTTTTTACACCATTCACATTTTACACTAAGTAACTTGTTAGATGAATTTTACAGATTTTTATGGTCAAGCAGATACCAAATATGTATAGGTTGCTTTTTAGTTTAATGTAATGTGCACAATTTTTTTAAATTAAATATTTGTATTTTATTTTTCCACACTTTAGGTTTTTAACATTTATTTATTAATCCCATTAAAGGACAACTATTTTAACACTTTATAATATGTATTATGCTGTATGCTAATACATTATGTTCTATGTCAATATGACACAGGCTGCTGTCAGGGAAACACAAAGTGTGCCCTGACAGCAGAGTTACTATGCAGACAGCTCTGGTGCTACTCTAGGTATCTATTGAGAATCCCAGTGACCGATGGGGCAGTGAAATCCACCTTGATTATGCCACGGTCACAGACCTTGGCAATCAAAGTGTTAAACAGTGAGGATTGGAGACTTCCTCTGGTACCTGCCATGCACTAGTACAGGAACTGAGCTATTAACTACAGCTCCTAGCGCAAACCCCTCTCTGGAGTCAGCGACGTCTTTTGGCGTTGCAGCCAGCAGAAGGCCTGCACCACTCGATGTCAAAAGATAGTGTGTGGTCTTTGAGGGGTTAAAAGACATCCTTTTGAAAATCACAAGTCTTGTAACAAAGCTGTGACTTCTCTCTGCATTTTGACAAGGTTTTTTTCCTTGCTGATTTCAGCCTTTGCAAAGGGTGAAATCCAAGGTGAAAATTTGTGATATTTTAGAAACAAAATGAGCATAATGCAGCTTTGAATATCTGCAACATATTCTGATTTTAGTCCTGCTTTCTTCCACTACATGTGGATTGGGTTTTGGGAATACACTCCACATGCATTGTACTGTTTATGGCCATGGATTTGTGGAGGCAATTCCTCCACATTTAAATGCAGCCTTAGAAGCTGAATGTTGGGCACTGGAAGACAGGTATTTTTATTAGCACAAGAAAAAAATACTTTCTGGTGAAGAATTCTTGCTTCATAGTCAATGTAATGTACAATTCTTCTAATGTAAGGAAGAAAAATAGGAGTGTAGTCGGCTTCAGCAATCACAAAGGGAGATCAGAAAGAAAAACTGTATGTAGCTCAGATATGGTCTTCTGAAGAGATGGAGGTATATAGTGAGTATATAATCACCAGCCATGACAGTAATACAGTAGTCCCCTGATGTTGTCAATGGAGCTCTGACTTGTCAAGGCATTTACTCCACAAAACCTCTGATGGTGCCCTGTGGTATTTATCACTAAGACATTAGGAGCAGATGTTCTAAGTCCTGTAGGTTGTGGAGTCTGCTCTTGTTCCAATAGTGCCTTGTATTCTGCAGGTAGGCATTCACAGATTTAACTGCCCATATAACAAAAAAAGAAAACCTGATTCATCAGACTATGGCACCTTCTTCCACTGTGGCATTCCAGGTTGGATGACAATGTGCCCATTGCAGGTGCTTTAGGCAATGTGTTGAACTATCATCAGATGCAAGAGAATGCGTTTTACAGTTGTTGTTAAAGAACATGTTCATAACAGCATAACCATCTACATTTGACAGCTGTTCTGGCATACAGGAACACAGCCATGCCCAATCACATCTCTCACAGGAGTTCGTGTCTATTGATTTCCACACAATGGACAGGGGTCAATATGGCCACCTCTACTGTGACTATGCAGCAAGGTACAATGCACTGTGTGTTCTGACCAGTGGCATAGATAGAATTTGCCAGCCCCTTTTTATAGACCACACCATTACTTTTTCAGGCTACACCTCTTTTTAGTCAGAAAACTCCTCAAGCCATGAAACATAACTGCCTGTTTAAAAAAATCATGCTTTTATGTCACCATATTCTATATCTTTAACTTTTTTTTAATCGATGGAGCTGTATATGGGCTTTTTATTTGCGGGATAAGTTAATGTGTTCATTGGTAAAAAGTAGGGGTACAGAAGAGTTTTTTTTTTTTATTACATTTGATTTTATTTTTGGTAAAGCTGAATGAAAAAAAAGGGATTCTGACGTTATTTTTTTTTTTGTGGTGTTCACCAGTTGGGTTACAAAACACATCATTCCATAGATAAAATTACTAAGGTTGACACAGCTGAATTTGATGTGGTTTTTCTTGCCCAAAACAGCGACAAAAAGTCTCAAAAACTACCACGGTTCATTTTCATTGATTCATTCATTTTCATTGATTCCTATGTTAAACGTTGTAGTTCACGCCCAGGAGGTTTTATGTGCGTTTTTCACACTTCTTTGGACGCTGAGAAAAATCCCCAAAAGAATCAATGGAGAGCTTCAAACCTCGTACAAAACGTCAGCACGTTTTTGCCCTGGCTATTAATTTGTGTGGGTGTTTCAGAAAGAAACAGTGTTTGAAAACATTGTCGAAAATCTAATCATATTCTCATCAAAACCTCGTCAAAATTCTCATCAAAACCTCGTCTGAAAAGTGCTTCACTGGGGCGCTTCTCAGACGAGGTTTTGACGCTGATTCAGTGTCCAAATCAGCCGTGTGAACATACGGTAAAGGGCCGAAGATTGGCACTAGCTCCAGTCTTGGCTGTATATCACAGCTGACTCCCACTGTGGATGTTGTGGCCGCAGCTTTTTAGCCTGCACTATTCAAGTTCCGTATCTGTGCCTGGGATACTTGCCAACTCTTCTGGGGGTCCAGGAACATCTCCACTCCCATCCCGCACCACTATTGCTGCGTCACCTTTTTATCATAGCCGGCATGAACTTTGATGCCAATGCTCTAATAACGCAGAGGTCACGAACCACTTGGCTATCTCAGAATGGATTTTTTATGTGCAGTGGAGCCCGTTGTAATTAGTGTAAGATGGGGGGGGAAAAACAACATCCTTTAGTGATGCATATGATACAAAAAACTTCCCGATCAAAAGATTCTTAAACTGTGATAGCCATCGTGCTGTTTACATCATTGAATGCACAGCATGCAATAAGAAATATGTGGGAAGCACGATACGTAAATTAAAGACTAGAATAGTGGAACATATTACTGGCATAAAAAATCGTCAGGCACATATGTCTGGTGCCGCTAGCCATTTTATTGAACAACATAAGGGAAATGTGACTAGTATCAGATTCTATGCCAGTGAGCAAATAGAATGACCGCACCGGGGTGGGAACTGGACAAAAAAAATAAGCTTACGAGAGGCATTTTGGATATTGAACTTGGATACAAGAGCCCCAGTAGGCTTAAATTATAAAACAGATTTGTTATTCATTTATTGACCTACGTAAGTCTGCTATGTATACACTGTTATGCTAGTTTCCCCATTGGCTGTGACGTAATTGTAACCTTGCATAGTGATTGGCTAGTTATTTGCTTTTAAACTTCAGTCTAATTTTAGTTAGGTGGCTGTGAACAAGAGCCGGTGTAGCTCGAAACGCGTTAGTGTATTACAGCGTTTTAACGCCACGTTCGTAACTGCTGCATTATTGTTTGGATTAAATAAAATTGCTCGCTTTTAACCCAAGCCGGATTGAGGTGTTACCTGTGCCACAAGCCTCGGTTGGGAGCGGTACTCAGCACACCTGCAATAGTTTCTATAGTGATATAGTAGCTCTTCTGTAGGATCAGACAAAGGGGGGCTTAGCCTTTGCTCCCCACAAGCATTTATGAGCCAAGAGTGCATATAGCCCTGTCCTTCCCTGGACCCGCTTTGAGAGGTAGTATCTGCTGCATATGGGGAACACCTTACAAGACCTGGCAGTTTGGAAAAACAGATCAAGACATCACCTAAGTTGCTCAGATCCTCTCTTTCTTATTTTTCTTGCTTCCATCACATACGGTATTTGACTGCCTAATACAGGGATTCCCAAACTCCAGTCCTCACCCCCCACCAACAGGTCATGTTTTCAGGATCTCCCACAGAATGCACCGACAATAGTTAAGTCACTGCTAAGGAAAGCCAGAAAACATGACCTGTTGGTGGAGCATGCGGACTGGAGTTTGGGAACCCCATGCCTAATATATCCCACTCGTTACCAGATGACCATGCCATTCCCTTTATCTTCGGTGCCTTTGATATTATGGTAATATTGGGAGCTGAAACACTAGTTTTATTTTGAACATCACTTTTAACAAAATTAAAAATGAAATGCAAAGACTTCTTAAAACCATTGAAACCTTTACTCTATAAAATGGTTGTCCATGGCTAACCCTTCCGCAAGTTTACCCTGGGAAGGAGGAAGACGGGCTGCTCACACATAGCTCATTCTAACTTCCTCATCTCTGGGTAGTGTTTCTCTCGCAGAGGTTTACACAGAGGTGCATTTCAGCTTGCATGTGGTAACAGTCTGTTGAGATCAGGAGTTGTATGTGGCTCCTGGTTAACTTATGAGAGGTCAAGTCCTAGTCAAAAGGGTATGCAGATTGTAGGTTCAGCTTTCGTAAGATGCTGGGTGCCCGGGTCCCGCCTACTAACCAAAAGGGGAACTTCTCACTTACTAAATGACTAAGGGCATTAACGACAATATGTCAGTGAAAGGAGGAGGGGACACCCCGATGTCAGCGAAGGGTCACAAGTTCACCATGTCTGGTAGCCAGCTCTACAAAAACGTGAGAAAAGGAGCTGCTTCTAGTGACACCGCGTGCCTTACACAGCTCATGAGAATTACGTGTGAAACACAAAAGGAAAACCTATACCACACCTATTTATAGCTAGAGAAGATGCATTTTATTCCAAGAAATCAGACACTAATTATTGAAAGCTTGCAACATAATTTTGCATATATACAGGCGAGTCACATTATTATGACCATTTCCTACTTTCACTGTTGGCAGCATGAAGGAAGTCGGATGTAGTGAGCTGGCTTGGTGGGTATATAAGGTGTGTGATAGGCGGTCTGCACACATATCACTCGCTGCTGTCATGGGTAACAGCAGATAATTTATCAGTTTCATAAAGGGATGATTATTGGCTTTCAGACCAAAGGTGGCACTATTTCTGAAACGGCACAGCATGTAAACTGTTCATGTGCTGCTATGGTGAAAATGTATGGCGAGTGGACAAAAGGCACCATTGTAAATAAGCGTCATGAAAACTGTGGAGCACCATGTGCCATTGATGTGACAGGTGAGTGTCGTCTACAAAGGTGTGCAAAAAGTGAAAAAAGGGGCTACCTTCAACTACCTACAACAGTTCAATGAACGCTGTATGGGGCTCCGAAGCAGAAGGATGGTCATTTCACCTATGATAATGAAGTTGCTTTGCCAGAAAAGGCTAACATTTTCATAGCAAAATTGGAATTGGACCTCTTTTGACTGCCTTCTCTGATGTGTCATGTTTTCTGCTTCATTGAATGGATGGACATTGGTGTGTCAGGTAAGAAACCTGAAAGAAAAAAACACACTGCAACCATTGCTGGAAGAATATGAGATGTTGGGGGCAGGGATATGGTTTGGGGAATGTTACTGTGGCATTCTCTGGGTCCACTTATCTATGTGGAAGGCACTCTTAATAGAGTTGGGTATAAATCCTTTCTTGCAGATCACGTACACCCATACATACTAATAACGTCACATGGCTAGATATTTTCAACATTGGTCGAAAGAGCATTACCAAGTCTTCAAAGTACTAACATAGCTCCCTAATTCCCCAGACTTGAACCTATATGACGATCTGTGGGACCACCTAAATCTTTATGTCCGCTATTTGGATCCTCCCCATGCACCCTTCAGCATTTGTGGGAGCAATGCAGTAACCATGGCTCTATATACATGGACCTTAGAGTCATTCCCAGCCATCTAGCGGCTTTCTGTGCTGCACACGACAGCTACTGTGGATATTAGCTGGTGGTCATGATAATGTGACCCAACTGTGTATATTCACCTTAAATGATTAATCATTTATATATTATGTTTAGCTGTTCATTCTCCATTCAGCCATAATGTTAAGGCTGGGGTAACAGGCAGCAGTAACTACATGCTTACAAAAACAATCCCGTGAGTGGTTTTAATTGGTTACAGGACTATGCTGTTCAATTGGACTCCACCTCACAACTGATAGGACTTAAAGGGGTTGTTCACCTCATAGAAAAATAATTTAAATAGCTCCTGGGCCCCCAGTTAAATAAAAAAAAAAGTTACACTCTCCTTCCTCCGGCCCGATTACAAAAGTAAACATCTCTGAATGGAGATACAAGTTAGTGGCATGTGACCGCAGCTGTGACATCACGGTTCAGAAGTGACGGTGTGTCAAAAGACGACCAAAGAGACGCATCGCTGGAACCTGGGGAAGGGAAGTATAAACTTTTTTTTTTTTTTTTTCTCCATTTTACTGGGTTCCTGGGAGCTATTTAAATGATTTTTCTATGAGGTCAACAACCCCATTTAAAAGGAGCTATTGCAAACATCCTTGTGCTAGATACAAACTTCAGAGGTCTTGTGAAGGCCATGTCTCAATTGGACCTCCACAATAGTAGGTTTTAAAGTTTTTACACCCCTGGATTGATTTATAGAAAACAAAAGGGTTCTATGTTTTGGATGACCCCCAACCTGTTAGAAGGTTCCTTTAACAATTAGTTAATTACAAAGTGTCCCCCCATTGTGACCCCCAGCAATAAGCTGTAATTTGTGGGGAAATCTGGCAGCAAGGGTGGGTTCACACAATATTACTAAATACGTTTGTGGTATACATCGGGGTACCGTAAAAAAAGGTACCCCGGCAGATACCGCGACCACACCATAGGGGACATAGCCCATCGTAGTCTACGTTTGTCTCTATTTCCCACTGCATACGTTTATCTTTTAGTTGACTACACTATTGTGTCCCATAAAATAAACTTCTGCGTGGGAAACAGAGCAAAACATAGCCAAATCTGGGCCATTATCCCACAAGGGGCAGTGTCTCTATCCATCGGAGCAACTTTATTCACGGTACCTAAAACAGATATCATGAACGTATGAAATAACGTCTTGTGAACCCACCCTAAGGCCCCGTTCACACGGCTTATTCACGATTTGCGAGCCGGATTGCGCTCGCAATTCCGGCGTGAATAAGGGGCGGGAAGCGGGCGGGCGGGGCGGGATAGCAGCCCGCCGGCCCTATAGACAATGCATTATCTACGGCGCGTCCGCGCCGTAAATAATGTGCATGTCACTTTCTCCCCCCGCGGCGGATTCGCCGAGCGGGGAGGAGCGACGGAATCCACAGTTCTCTATGAGAACTGTGGATTACCGTAATTACTGCGACGGATTGGAGCCGTACTGCAGCGAAAATCCGGCGCGCAGTACGGCGCCAGTCCGCGCCGAAATAAGCCGTGTGAACACGGCCTTAGTGTTCAGTATATCTGCAGCAACACCATAGGAGAAATTAGGAATTACACAGTGTCTATGTAAATCAATGGGCTGTCTGAGGACTGGCAGGAGACTCTTTGTAATATCTCTTCATACTTGTCAAGTATTCCTCTCCATGAACGTACAATTTCAGAATAGGGTACATGAAAATGAATTTTCTAAACTGGAGAGCCCCTTTAACCTTTATTATAGTAACAAACAAAAAAAATATAATATATAATCCTTTGCCCAGCACCCATATTGGGCTAACAGGCTCACTTTTATGATGTCAGACGCTGGCTCAACACAAAGTGCTGCTTCATAGTTCCAGGTAGGGACTAATGCTCTTAAAGGGGTTGTCTATTAAAAAACAATACTTACCTACAGTACCTGTCCCCTGCTGCTAGCGCTCTATTTCTCACCAGCAATCTGCTCCTCTTGACTTCAGGGTTCTTGTCCTGACAGAGTAGAGGTGCCTACTGCACTCACTTACAATGGAGCACGAGCCTCTTCAGCGTGACTGGATGAGAAACCGGGAGCCAAGAGGCGAGGATCATAGGTGAGTTCTGGAGCGGCAGCACATCCAGACAGGTAAGTATAATTGTTTTTCTTTTCTCCCCCTCTCAGACCCAAATGTCTTGTAATTTTTTTTTAACTTTGTGGACAACCCCGTTAATAGTCTGATCGATATGATCACTAAGAGGACTCTACTAGACTTGTATAATATAAGCCACTGCTTTTCTTCTTTAGGTCTACGTAGCTACTGCAATTGCTGTCCCCTCTTTGATTATACACACTTGTTTACAGGCTATTTATGAATATACCCCCTCAGCTACCCTGAGGAATTCTATATATACCCAGGAATGAAATGGAGTAGGAGCTTATAGAGTGTAACAGGGACCTAGTAGCCGTAGGTTCCCGAGTGTGGCCGCCCTGATCAGGCTGATGACCCTGCTTTTGGATAGGTAGGGCTTAGCACAATGCTTAAAGGGGTTGTCTCACTCCAAGGATTGCTTTTTATGTTAAAGATCTTCCAAAAACAAGTCACTTTGTAATATATGTCCATTAACAGTCTCCTACCTATTCTGAGATTTCCCCTCTTGTATGGGCTGTATCAGCTCCTCAGGTTGCTATAGCTACAGACCTGTTTGTCTCTCCTAATAGGCTGCCAGCACTGGTAGCTATAGCTACAGACCTGGCTTCTACTGCAGCCTAGTGGAAGCCAGTAGACATGCCCCTGTATTCACAGTGAAACCAAGAAAACAGGACAGAGGTGAGATGAATCAATGTAGTGAGACAACCCCTTTAATGTGACCTGGTTGCACCCTCCTTGTATCCGTTTTTTTCCATTTTGCAAGAGATATTTCTTGATAATGCCATATTTGTAATGGTGATGGTCTCTGACCAAGGTTAAATTCTATAAATCGTTTTAAAGCTATATGCATCTTTTATATTTTATTAAAGGGTAAGTTTTATAGATGTCTACCCAATTATACTATATTTTAGAAGACTGTTTTGTGTGTCTTATATCTTACCTGGTATGTTTTAATATTACGGCTGATGGTTGCATATGGTCGGAGAAATGTGTAAAATAATGTAGGTGAACACACATTGTACTAAAATCTTTATATACAAATAAAGCCTTCTGGGCAGTGTGATTACCACAGTCCTGATCTTTCTGTTTAGACGAAGTATGTGGAATTGTGAATACCATGCAACAAAAAATGGTGGAGAGTTATTACAATTTGTCTAAATAAAATGAGGAGGAGTTGCTCACTGCAACCAGATTGCGACTTCCATTTTCAAAGGAGCCTAAGAAAAAATGAGCGCTGAAATCCAATTTGCAGCTTCAGTTTTCTTTTACTCTATTTTATTCTTGTGCCCAATTTTACACCATTTGACTTTAAAAAAAATAAAAATAAAAAAAATAATACAGGAATATCTTCCAGTAGTTTCCCATAAATCAACTGGGTGTGACTCTGAGCCAGCTTTGTTCCCCATTACCGTAAAAAAAAAAAAAAATAATTATAACAGACTCCGGTCTGTAAATTCCCAGTGATAACAGTAGAAGGACTGGAAATCTTTTCAGGTAATCAATGTTCAACATTTCATTAGGCTGTAGTTTGTTTTCTAACATTTAGCTATTATTTTTCTTTTTATACCTCCTCTAAATTGTAGGTCATTAAAGGGGTTGTCTCACTACAAGGATTGCTTTTTATGTAAAGATCTTGCAAAAACAAGTCACTTTGCAATATATGTCCATTTACAGTGTCCTACCCTTTTCCCCCGAAAATAAGACAGTGTCTTATATTAATTTTTGCTCCTAAAGACGAGCTAAGACTTATTTTTAGGGGATGTTTTTTTTTTTCTATGAACAATAATTCACATTTATTGTTGAACAAAACATCAACATGTATTAATATACTGTAGTGATTTCATCACAAAGGTTAGCATAAGCAGCCAAACTCTGAATGTCATAACTAAAAATGCACTATGCCTTATTTTCGGGGGTGTCTTATTTTCAGGGAAACAGGGTATCTATTCCTAGATATCCCCTCTTGTATGGGCTGCATCAGCTCCTCAGGTCTCTATAGCTACAGACCTGTTTAATCTCTCATGACAGGCTGCCAGCACTGGTTGCTACAGCTACAGACCAGGTTTCTACTGCAGCCTAATAGAAGCCAGTAAACACCCCTGAATTCAAAATGAAACCAAGAAAACAGGACTGAGGTAAGATGATTCAATGTAGTGAGACAACCCCTTTAAATGCAGGTATAACATGATGGAATAAGGCTATGTTCACACGGCTTATTTCGGGGCGTATTTGCGTCCGCAAATACGTCCCGAAATATGTTTCAAATAATGAACAATTAGATTAGCATTGATTCCAATGTAAAATGTGTGTGAACGACAGGGCGTATTTCCGCGACGTATTTTCGCCATGTAAATACGATCGTAAAATTTAGTCCCCAGTCACTTATTGAGGCGTATTTCGCAATGTAAATCCCCATAGCAAAGAATGGGGAATGTATTTACGACGCGAAATACGTGCCACACTTTGTGACACGTATTTTGGGACGTAATTACGTCCGCAAACACGCCCCGAAATAAGCCGTGTGAACATAGCCTAAGATTTCAGACAATGGCGAGTAGCTTGTTGTTGCCTGTTCACATAGTACAATATGTTTAAAGGTACAGTTCCTAAAGTTGCAGCACTGCAGTGGTTACAGAACTACAACTCTTATCCTGCTGAGAGTTGTAGTTTCATAACAGCTAAAAAGTCCCAGCTCGAAGACTTCTGCACTAAGGGTTGTATCATGACGGACTGTTGTGAACGCCTGTAAAGGTTACTGCATTCGAGACCCATTATGGGCAACAAGTGGGAATATTTCATTGCTGTTGTCGGCTTGTAATTTGTTGGCCAGACATTTCTATACACATACTATAACCCACAGGAGTGGGACCAGGATATGTCCAAATACTCGTGAATACATGTGGCTACCACCAAAGAACACACGGTGCACTTCTAGATGGGAACAAGTACATGGGAGGTTGAGCAGCGCTCTTGCCTCAAACTTCTTAATCAGATCAGGATGTGAGGGACAGACAGGGTTCAGTGGAGGGGGTAGTGGGATGGGTGCTGTCAGCTCTTCCTGTACGTGTCAAATAGACTTCAATTCACCCTGAGCACAGCACCAAGATATACGCCCACAAACTTTATCCCCAATCTGAACTCAGCACCCCCTCCCTCTCCCCTCATTCCCCCGTCTCGGCTGCAACACATTATTATTAAAAAAAAAAAAAAAAAACCCCATGAAATAATAGCAGCAGCTGATGGATGGGGTAGAGAGACAGAGACCGTAAAACACACATTAGGATGATACGAGGAAGAATGTGGACATGTATGATGGGGGTGGCAGGTCTGCATGTCCGGGAGATTGGCACTTGGGAAATGAGGCTATAGCACATACTTGGCACATCACTCAAACATCAACTGTTTTAAGAAATAACAAAAACCTCAGCTAATGTTTCTTCTGGGTTGCTTGTTCTTCTTACCACTGGCTCAGTGGGTAAACCCCAGTCTCCCCGACTTTTTAACCAATACCTGATCTTCCAGTTGGTTTCCCTCCGGGCTTCCTGTTTCCTTTCCTATGGCGTCTGGGACGGGTGCCACTGACACATACTTTCCACCCTTGAATGCCAGCAGAGGCTCTTCTTGTCCGCACAGTGCTTCCAGGAAATATTTCAGTACTGTGACCCGCTTACAATCCGCAGCAATAATCTAGAGGGGGAGAAGGAGGGAGAATAGATAATGAGAAAGGAAAACACTGAGCAGAGGCAGAAGGAAAGGGCCAAGTGTTCCATTAACCCTCTGAGCCTGATCTGCAATGCAGACGGAGGGGAGGTTGGAATAGCACAAGTCCCCCCCGACCCGCTGTGAACAAAGAAGAAAAGTCTCTGTATTGTAATCTGTATTAACGGCACATGAAGTACTTCTCACATGAAAACAGTCGGGACTCATGCAATGTACCACGTGCTAAAGAACCACAAGCCTCAGCCAACCTGGCCAGTCTATGGATGGCATAGTAAGCTCTGCTACCACAGAAGAGCCACAGGTTCTCTCGTCTGTCCATGGAGACAATGATGTCCTCTATTTCGTTAAACCACCGAACTGCATTTTATGCTCTAGAATAAAAATACAGAACAAAGAAAACCGCCTCACAGGTTGTTTTGGCATCTCTCAGGCTCCTGAAGTCTGGACAAAGACTGTGTGGTCATGATCATACCGGGAGCGCGACTTTTTATGTCCCTGAAACTAAAAAAATTGTAGCTAGTGCCCACCTGCTTTACCACTACTGATGTCAATTAAAAAACTTTCATGTATTAAAGGGGATGTATCGCTTCTTTAGTTCGGCTGATTCATACTACTCTCAGCTTCTCAACTCTAGAAATGCAGAGGGTTTCTTTCCCTCCCAGCTGGGTGACATCATCCCCCCATCACTGTTCATGTTGGCTGCCGAGACTCCACCCCCCCCTCCCCGAGTCCACATGTCACTGTGTCTCTCCCTATCAGTCTTATTTTGTAAGAGCTGTATACATACCACAGGCTGCATTCAATCTAGACTGAGCACTGATCTCTTCTCCTCTCACAGCTGGAGATTTGTTACAGTTGAATCCAACTTTCTATGAATGGCACAAATCTCCCTTCTATGCAGGAGAGTTAGGCACCGAGACACAACTGTGCTGTTTTCTGATGGTAGAATCTGCTGCAGTATGTTTCTGCTAGTTGTGCAGAGAAAAATTGCTACGGCCCCTGAGTGAGTCAGAGAGGCAGTGATCGACACACAATTGTGCTGTTTCCTGATTGTAGAAGCCTTGCAGTGTTATTCTGTTTCTTCTGGCTGTGCAGAGTGAAAATGTGCCGGTCCCTTACTTTGAGTGAAAGACAGGAATGTAAGCTCTATGAATACAGCCGACCGGGGGCCGATCAGAATGTAAATGAGCTCTCAGCTACTGAAATGCAAGGAGGAGGGATCCGGCCAGGACTGGATATAAGTGTAAACAGAAACAGAAATAAGGAAAACTGTGAATACAAGACAGCTTTGCTAATGACATCCAATTGCAAAGTTACTTGTTTTCACTGTCCCCTTATTCTGAAGACCATTTAATGAAATGGAAAAAAGGAGGGTCAGTCCAACATAGTGCTTGGAAAGAGTAGTCCAATGGTTGAAAAAAGTGCGAGGGTGTTGAGCTTTACTATGACTTTAACCCTTTTAATTTCACAAATTCGATGAGGATACTAAAGACTGGGTCGCCACTGATTAGTCTACCCCGTTTCCCAAAAATAAGACATCCCCCGAAAATAAGAACTAGTGCATTTTTTTTATGCAATTTAGAGTTTGGATGCTTATGCTGATGTTTGTGATGAAATCACTACAGTATATTAATACATGTGGATGTTTTGTTCAACAATAAATGTGAATTCTTGTTCATGGAAAAATAAGACCTCCCTAAAAATAAGTCTTAGCTCGTCTTTAGGAGCAAAAATGAATATAAGACATGTTTTTTTTTCTTCGGGGAAACAGGGTAGTATACAGGCAGTCCCCGGGTCATGAACAGGATAGGGACTGTAGGTTTGTTGTCAAGTTGAATTTGTATGCAAGTCAGAACAGATATATTTATTAAATGCAACTCTAGCAAAAAAGTTTTTTTTTTTTTTAAAGTTTTGGATAGTGCAGGGAAGGGTTTTTACATTTGTTTCGCTATCTGTGCCCATGTTAAAAAGATTTCCCCTCATTCTCAACTCATGTGCTGCTGTGGCATGCTGGAACTTGTCATTCCACAGCTACTCTCTGCTGTGGAACATGGAACTACAAGTGCCAGCATGCCCCATAAGTCTCCGTTTGTAACTAGGGGACAGATGTAAGTTGGAACGCTGTAAGTTGGGGACTGCCTGTATTAGGTTATACTATAGTGGTTTGCCATAATACAACTGGTGGATACAACTTGGCTACAAAGAAAAATTGCTACAAGCCTGCCTGCTGGGACTCATTGAGATCAACTGATCATTAAGTTTATTCCTCCCTTTTACAAAGTGACTCGATTAGGGTGGTGTGGTAGTAAGGGTGGTTTCTAAACAGGGGATCACCATTTGTAAAATGCATATGCCACAGGCAAAAATCACTCTCTAGGACACCACTATGAAAATCTTTTTTTTTTTTAAACATAATTTTTATTAAAGATTTTACAAATTATATGTGAGACAAAAACAAAACAAATATAGAGTATAAGCAATATAGTTAAGCATGGGCGCTATTGTGCAAAATGCAGATTCGACTTCACCATGTACAGTACTAGCTGCGCAAGACATCAAATGAAAAGCTCTGAAAACAAAAATATGGAAATACTACGGTTCATATGACAAAAAGCCACATGTGAATTGCATGAAAATCTTTTAAGCATGTGTGGTTAGAAGAATTACTCTGAGGTGGTCAGGTAGCATGGCTCTAAGAACCAGTTTGTCTCAGTCAAGGTAGACGAAACTGAGAAAACTGGTCATCCATTTGCCAGCCCATGTAGATTGTAAGCCCTCGCGGGCAGGGACCTCTTTCCCTCGGTACCAGTTGTTAGTCACTTATTGTCCCTTTTTAATTGTTTGACCAATGTTATTTATGTACCCGCCTGAAATGTACAGCGCCCTGGAATCAAGGGCGCTCCAAAATAAATGATAATAAATGATAATAATGTAAGGGCCACATGTTAATGGTCAGGTCCGCTCTACTATTAGTCTAAACAGTACAAAATAATATTGAGGTGTGTGGCTAATAAGACTGAAGCGCTCCCTCTAGCCCACCAGTGACTGACCAACAATATGCATTTGTCTGTATACCTGGCAGCCATCAGTCAATGGTGATGGGTGGGGAAGATTTTATATTTTGATGGACTTTTTTAGCCAAAAGGGACATTCTTTTATATTATTTGGATCAATAGAGGATTGGGACTATTTCCATGACACGCGGGCCTTAAATGATCCAAAATTATTCTTTTACCATTATTCTTCTTAATTTAACACTTGGAGAGCCTAGACATGCTATAGACCTTCAATAGTTTTCATAATGTCTCTAAGCAGGAAGCAGTGTACAATGCTAAAAATTACACTTAAAAGTAACTTTCCATTCAGAGTAGTTTTAATATGACTGCAATATTAAAAAATAAAGAACCCCATCAAATATGTTGCTATGACAGTCAAAAACATGTGAAATACAGGTGTTTGCTAACTGAAACAACTTCTTGTGCTGGTAGGCGTCAGTGGTTTTATGTAAAACTGCAGCAGTATGAACACCTTCCGTAAGCCAAGGCAGAGAGCATGGCATGAATGGCACCGTAACTTCACATGGCCCTGTACTTGCCAAGTACACAACCAAATGACCAACAGTTCCATTTTTCCTTATATAGCTACACAAATTTATAGAGTCCAAACTGAACCCAAGTATTGAAACATGAGGATTTTCAGAAACTTGGCAATAAAAACTATAGTAAAAAGGTAATACAGAAAATATAGTTTTAAGTAAATTCCTCTTCTGACCTTTAAAAGCCAGAGATTATATGGTCTTCTGGTAAAATAATACATAAAAAAAAATATTTTTCAGTTTTCTCCTATTATTCCTGTTTTTAGTACCAGGCAGAATGAGACCACGTCACCGACAGTGAAGTAATAAACACTGATTTTTTCGTGACAATGGCATCTCTCAAGGGATGGGATATATTAGGCAACAAGCACAGAGTCCGTTAGAAACAGGAAAAATGGGTAAATACAAGGATCTGAGCCATCAAATTGTGATGGCTAGACAACTGGGTGAGAGTAGTCTATTCCAAAGTCGAGTGAACTCTAGTAAACACGAAGTCCGGTTAGACTTTTTATAGGAACAGTAGCGTGAACATATGGAGGCGCAGGTCCTTCTTCAAAATTAATTTTACTTGAGCTACGCGTTTTGTGTCAGCCTGATGAAGTAGAAATACATGAAATGTGTAGCTCAAATAAAAAGAACCCTTTATTTTGAAGAAGGACCTGCGCCTCCATATGTTCACGCTACTGTTCCAGTAAAAATACTAACAGGACTTCGTGTTTACTAGAGTTCACTCGACTTGGGAATAATTCTCCACCATCCAGGTGCAAACATTAATGAAGTCGTGTAGGAGCACCTGCGGCCATCTTCATTACCTGCGCAAATATCTTCTTACTGGCGATCTGGTGAAATCATAAGGGAGAGTCATGACATCCTGATGCACAACTCTAGAAGGGGAGTTGAAACACTTTTGTGCTAAATATTTTCCACTTTTTTTTCTTTAATCGTCAAGTAGTAGGGGGTCCCTGGTAAGCAGTATTCGTACCTACCAAATGTGGTCCAAGAAAGGACAACCAGTGAACCAGCATTAAAAGGGTTGTCTCGCTACAAAGAATAGCTTTCAAATTGTAGGGAACACAAAATAAAGACATTTTCCAAATATATTGCTTTGTTCATCTGTTTTTGTTAAGGAGAAACAAGTGAATTAATCACCTCCCTGGCTATTTCAGTTCCCTCAGTAACCGACCTGTGTACATCTCTCCCCCCTGCTGTTTGTTCTATGTGATAGCAGTGAGTGACGTCATCACACAGTTCGCGGCAGCTCTATGCTGGCCAGCAGTAAAAAGCTTGATTTATCTAAAGTAAACAGCACTAATTAGGGCTTTTCTTTGAGGGATCAGATAAAAAGTCCTGCTTGTAGTTTCAGAGAAGCTTCTGAGCTAATCTGAACTAATTAGCAACTGAAAACACAGAGTTGAATACACCAGGGAGCTGTATGCAAATTACAGTCAGTCTGACCAGGAAGTGACAGAGTATTTCATTCATGCATCCTATGAAACTCTGTAGGGAGACAACCCCTTTAAGGTTACAGGCAACTAAGTGCTTGTACAGCAAAGACCTGCCTACATGGTGACATCCCCCAGAAGAGCTACTATAGCCAAAACTAAATAAATGGTTAATGTTGACTACAACAGAAAAGGGTCCGTGAATGGCAGTTTGCTGTGTACAAGGCTGTGTAGCCCCAAACCAATGTTACCCCCTGTTAACCATTGAAAGCACCTACAATAAACATGCAAGCAACAGAAATGGACCACAGAGCAATGGAAAATGTGGTCTGCTCTGATGAATCTTATCTTTTACACCATGTGGATGGCCATGTGTTTGAGTGTAACGTACCAGAGGAAAAGATACGCACCAGGACGCACTACAGAAAGAAGACACATGCTGGGCAATGCTGTGTCGGAAATCTTGGTCCTGTCATTCAGGGGGATGTTACGTTGACACATACCACCTTTATAAACATTGTTGCAAACCAGGTACACCCCTTAACAACTACAGTATTCCTTAAGAGCGTACTGAAATATTTAAAGGGGTTGTCTCACTACAATGATTGCCTTTTGTTGAAGATCTTGCAAAAAAACAAGTCACTTTGCAATATGTGTCCATTAACAGTGTTCTACCGATTCGTAGATATCTCCGCTTGTATGGGCTGCATCAGCTCCTCAGGTCGCTATAGCTACAGACCTGTTCATTATCTCCTGATAGGCTACCGGTGCTGGTTGCTATAGCTACAGACCTGATGTTCTTCGCAACTCATTCCGGGGGGACATAATTAATTTATATAAATATATAAATGGTCCGTACAAAAAATACGGGGAAAAATTATTTCAGGTAAAGTCCCTTTTAAAAGGCAAGGGGACATTCCCTTCAGCTGGAGAAAAAAAGGATTCAATCTCCAGAGGAGAAAAGCGTTCTTCACTGTAAGAACTGTGAATCTGTGGAATAGTCGCCTGAGGAGCTGGTCACAGCAGGAACTGTAGACAGTTTCAAGAAAGGCTTAGATGCCTACCTGGAACTAAAGAATATTAATGCGTATGTAGCTATGTAAAATTCTGGATCCTGGCTGGTGGGGGCTCTGGGGTCAGAGTGGGGTCTCCACTGGAGCAGATTGGTTCTTGCCTTGTGGATTTCAGGGCATTAACCAGTGGGGAGGCTGGGCTTAAATTCCTGGTCTCCTTCCCTTCACCAACATTTTATCCACCCTTGGTTGAACTTGATGGACACGTCTTTTTTCAACCGTACTAACTATGTAACATTACTTCAGACCAGTAGAAGCCAGTAAACACACCCCTGAATTCAAAAATGAAAGCGAGAAAACAGGACTGAGGTAAAATTAATCTATGTAGTGAGACAGCCCCTTTAAGTTGTAAAAAACATAAAACAAATAAAATCCAATACAAAGCAGAACTGCTCATTTTCATCACTGTGCACTGCAATGATTGCTTTTCCATTTACTACACATAATAAAACCACCAATTTGATATTACCATGTGGATAATGCACTTGTTTTTCTTCAAATCCTTTTCTTTTATCCCATTTCCACCTAAATATTTATTGCACTTTTATTGTGATGGGAAAATGATAGCTCAGTAGTTGGCACTGTTGTCTGGCATTACAGGGGTCTTGGTTCCGAATCCAACCAAGGACAACATCGGCATAGAGAGTGAATGCTCTCAAGGTGTTTGTGAAGGTTTCCTCCCACACTCCAAAAACATACCCCTGGCTGGCTTCCTATGAACATGGCCCTGGTGTGTCTCTGACATAGGAAAATAAGATGGTGACTGGGACTGATGAGAATGGTGACCACATCTGCATAATGTTTTGGGATCTATATTAGAAATGAATTAACAAATAACCTTGATCAAAAGAATTGTTAGAATTGTGTTTACAGCTCCTGTACACATCTACAGCTCTGTAAAACATTGAGACCACTGCATAGTTTTCTAATAATCAGCATCTCTACATGTCTGACGGCCATTCCATTGCAGTGTCAGTTGAATTCCAACCAAAGTCCACCTCATTCTACTTAATGTGCTTCTAATTAGGTGATCACCTGAACCAAATCTCATTTAATGAAGGAAAGTATAAAAAACACTGCTGTGGTCTTCACAATCCTCTTGCAATAGGACAAGCTGGATGGCAAAAAAAAGTGCTAGAAATAGGCCAAAGGGAATTTGAATGAAAAAAATCATGCTTACTCCACCAAATATTGACTTCTGAACTCTTCCTGACTTAAAACATTAGTCTTCTTGTTTCTAAATAAATATGAACTTCTTTTCTTTGCATTATTTGAGGTCTGCTTTTTTATTATTTTGAAGATTTCTCATTTACGGCAAATAAGTACAAAATTTTTTGCTTTGAATTTCGGAGACATGTTGTCATTAGTTTATATAATAAAATAACAATTTACATTTTTCTCCAAAAATTTACCAATGAAGAGAAAAATCTGAGAAACTGAACATTTTGCAGTGGTCTCTTAATTTTTTCCAGAGCTGTATATGTCTTCATAGTAACAGACTACAAACAAAGCATAGACTGATCCTGCAGTCATGTGCTATCTATCTGACTTCTGCTTGTTGCAAACTTATCGAATATACTTTAGCAGAAATCAGGGGACAAATACAAGAGAATGTGACTCCACTTTTTTACACGTCCTTTAGATCCTACACTAATGAACACATTTTTCACTTGTACAACCTATTTACATTGAGACAGAGCCACTAAGTAATAGTAGCTCCCACTTAGGCAGACCCCATGCGTCCAATCATTTGAATAGTCAGCATATAATGCTACAATGGCTGCAGAAACGTATCGCTGAATGAAAGTTTGGGAGACTTTAAATAGGTTGTCTCATGAAAACAATCCCTTTTCTAGGAAGTAAGTAAATATCTATGCAAAGAGGATATTGGGGCACATTTATCAAGGCAGTTGTGCCAGTAACAATTTGCGCCGCAAATAATGTTGTACCTGCTTTACACCACATTAATGATAAATTTATCACCATTTTTAGACACTCCTACGCCTTGCTTGACAAATAGGTGTGGCCTAGATAAAGGGTGTGGTGTCACCAAAAGGGGCGTGGCTTAGCATGCAACGGCTTCCACCAAATATGCGACATGTGGGCACATTTAGTGGCATAAAGTAAGCCAACTTAAAAATGGTGTAAAATTAAACTAGACCGTTTTAACCTGTGCCAGATTTATGAATAAATGCGGTGCATTGGAAGACTCTCTAGCAGACTCGGACTGGCCCACAGGAGAATAGGGGAAACCCCCAATGGGCCCTTAAGGTTGGTAGACCTGAAGTTGTCTTTTAACTGCATGTACATCCTTGGAAGAGGCAGAAAAGCATGAAGCAGAGTATAGGAGTCATGTACAGTCATTAACAGTAGCTGTAGTGTGGGCTCCTAAAATAAACTCCACCGGTGGGACCAGAAGCAACTCAACTGGTGGGCCCCTAGAACCAACTACACCTGTAAGCCGTAAGAGCCCCAGTCTGATACTGCTGTCTAGTCTAACTTAAAACTGTCTAAAGTCAGACAGCATTGATAAATCTGCCCCATTATGTTAAAGGGAAGACGCTGAGTTATAAGAAGAAAAAAAAAGGCTACCTGAATCCACCATCAGGGGGCGCTAAAGAGCTTACTGCATTTTGTTTTTATTTATGTATGTATGACATTCAATGTATAAAAAGTATCCTGCAGGTTCCTAAGGTTCCTCAAGTGCTGCAGACAGACAGAATTTTTATTTAGGGGTTTTAAAACTGCATTTCTGAGAAAAAGAGCTCTGATTTATATTTCTGCATTAAGAAACTAAGCAGCAATTAATTTTGAATCGCTTCAAATAAATAAAAAAAAAAAAAGTTAGGCGAGAACATTAGTTTTTATGTTGACGTTAAACTTTCATGTGGCCAGAATGCTGAAGCATGTCATATGAACTAGTGATCTGTAAAGGTGCCAGCTCCTAGACCTTCACCAATGAAAACTTTTATCATGTCTACATGACATTCCCGTCCATTTTTGCTTTAACACTTCTCATGAGTCTCCCATAAACGGACCATGTCCCTGGTATAATGATGTATATTGGTAGTATCCCCAGGACTTCTGCTGCCAGCACTGACATGGTACCACTCCTAACACACCACAGGATTCCCGGGATTAGTTTACTCACTCCGCATAACTCCAAGACGCAGCTGTACATTAACTGTTCAGTAATCACTTCCTGGTATAAAACCGCTCTACAACATAACACTGGGAGCGACTCTCCATCCACTCATAACTCGCTCACATATTAATGCCACTTCCTATGAATCCCCACATTCATCACCTCCTCCTGCTGTTCTATTACTTGGGGCACAACTCAAACCTCCTGATAAACCAGCTAATTTTTTCATAAATAATTCAATAAATTTGTGTGAATAATTAAAATTTCATAAAGTAAACGGCACCTAAATATAACATTTAAAACAAAAAAAACAAAAAACCACACACCCCATAACGCACGGTTAACGCTGCGTTTTTTGTCTCTGTTTCAAGTATACAATAAGAAAAGCTACCAATGTGCTGAAACAGAGACATCTAATCACTCATAGCTTAATTTGTTGCCCCGAACGTATGGCAGATATAGCCCCACAGAGAGGCATTAGAGTTAGGGAGATGCCTGATGAGGTTAGGTAGATATATGCAATTTGATCAAAATGTGCACTAAAACCTAAATTTTATAAATGTCCAAAGAATAGCAGCAATACATTTTAAAAGTTCAATGTTTGTATGGGTTTTAGTGCCTAAGGTGTGCTAGCGGAATTTTTATTTTGGAGAGCTTGCATTGCAGGTACAACAGTGTGCACCAGTGTCCATCATTCGCATTGAAGGTGCTGGCTAATTTTGGTTTTCTTTGTACAGCCTAATTATGGCATCCATTTAAAAGATATATTGTGAACCTTTTCAGGGAGTATCTGCTAGATGGATTATATTTTATGGATGCCATTACAGTCTATAGATGACTGATGCCTCAATTAGGTGTTTATTCAATGTATCTGTCATCAAAACAGCATCCACTTAACGGATAAGTCATGAAACGCTATTGAACAGCTCTTGACATATCCATTAAACAGATGTCTGTGGCATCTGTCACCCATAAGCTAGTATGGTATTGATCTCTGACAGCTTCAAAACGAGTCAACAATGTGGCCAAGTATTAGGAAGAGAAAGTCAAATGCTTGGCTGCATAACTAGAGCCATAACCAGTAGAAAGATGGAGATTGTGACCCTGCAGTATAGAGCCCTGGAGAAACATCTGGAATACTGGCTACAGTTCTAAGGCCTCACCTACAAAAACAATATCTAAAGATAGGCTACAAATATGGTAGAAGATCTCAAGCAGAAAATGTACAACTTAAACATTTTGCTTAATCCTTCTAGAGTACCTGACCACTGGCGGTACCACTGCTTGTACACTATACTACAATACTAATTTACAAACTGTTCTTCAGTGCCGCAACACATTGCATCACCGCTACGGAGAGTACGAGTAAGAGCACACCTAAACAAGAGTGCAGCACTCACAAGAGCACTATGGCCCATTTAATCATTGGGGGAACCTGAAGTTGAGCCTTCACTTTTGTGAAAATGGAGAACTCCTTTAAATAAAGTTTAGCAGGATAAACTCTAAAAGTTTAAGGGTATGATCACACGGGGTAATTTCGGCGTGCATTTTGCCGCGTATTTGCGTGCTGAAATTACGGTAATGTGGAACTATGGATTACGCCTCCTCTCCCCGCTTGCACAATACGATCGTATTGTATGTGCGAGGAGATAAGCGACATGTCAATTACTTGCGGCGAATACGCCCCACGAGTAATGAATGTCAATGGGGCCGCCGCCCCCCCCCCCCCACCCAGCTCCTGAAAGACACGAGGTACTGCGGCATGTACAGTACGCGCCGCAGTACATCGTGTGAACATAGCCTAATATAGAACTACACACAAGTACAAGGGGATCAATCTAAATGTTTCGAGTCTGGTATGACCCTTAGCCACAGTTGCTATGAGCCTGGCATGACCCTTAGCCACAGTTGCTATGAGCTTGGCAGGACCCTTAGCCACAGTTGCTATGAGCCTGGTATGACCCTTAGCCACAGTTGCTATGAGCCTGGCATGACCCTTAGCCACAGTTGCTATGAGCTTGGCATGACCCTTAGCCACAGTAGCTATGAGCTTGGCATGGCCTTGCACAGTGCTATGAGCCTGGCATGACCCTTAGCCACAGTTGCTATGAGCCTGGAATGACCCTTAGCCACAGTTGCTATGAGCTTGGCATGGCCCTTAGCCACAGACGCTATGAGCCTGGTATGACCCTTAGCCACAGTTGCTATGAGCCTGGCATGACCCTTAGCCACAGTTGCTATGAGCTTGGCATGACCCTTAGCCACAGTCGCTATGAGCTTGGCATGGCCCTTAGCCACAGTTGCTATGAGCCTGGCATGACCCTTAGCCACAGTTGCTATGAGCCTGGCATGACCCTTAGCCACAGTTGCTATGAGCTTGGCATGACCCTTAGCCACAGTCGCTATGAGCTTGGCATGGCCCTTAGCCACAGTGCTATGAGCCTGGCATGGACCCTTAGCCACAGTTGCTATGAGCCTGCATGGCCCTTAGCCACAGTTGCTATGAGCCTGGTATGACCCTTAGCCACAGTTGCTATGAGCCTGGCATGACCCTTAGCCACAGTTGCTATGAGCTTGGCATGACCCTTAGCCACAGTCGCTATGAGCTTGGCAAGACCCTTAGCCACAGTAGCTATGAGCCTGGCATGACCCTTAGCCACAGTTGCTATGAGCCTGGCATGACCCTTAGCCACAGTTGCTATGAGCCTGGAATGACCCTTAGCCACAGTTGCTATGAGCCTGGAATGACCCTTAGCCACAGTTGCTATGAGCTTGGCATGCCCTTAGCCACAGACGCTATGAGCCTGGCACGGCCATTAGCCACAGTCGCTATGAGCCTGGCATGAGCCTTAGCCACAGTTGCTATAAGCCTGGCACGGCCCTCAGCCACAGTCACTATGAGCCTGGCACGTCCCTTAGCCACAGTCTCTATGAGCCTGGCACGGCCCTTAGCCACAGTCGCTATGAGTCTGGTATGGCCATTAATTAGGGTATGTTTACACAGTGTTTTGGATCCGATTTTGGATCCAAAAATCGCTTCCAAAAGCGCTGCGTGAATCGGATCCAACACGTAGGTGCGTGTTTGGATGTGTTTTTGGCTGCAGCAGACACGCACCCTATAGCTTTAAATAGGGCTCCTGCTGCATCTTTCGGATCAAGAATTGATATGCCAATTATTTGAAGGGATCCGAAAGACGCAAGTAAACACGCATCAGTGATCACTCGTCTGAATGCCGATGCACGTTTTGCACTGAAACCAATGTAAACCACACTGCACATTGCTAGATGCGTGTTTGGGTCCTATAGACGGATCCAAACACGCATCTAATAATGTTTGTTCACACATACTCGACACGCCGTGTGAAGATACCCTTAGGGTGCGTTCCCACGGCACAGGACAAATAAACCGGCCGGTATTTGTCCTGTTTTGCGGCCCTCCCCCTTCACATTGGCTAGCACAGATTCCATCCGAAAACCGGACGGAAGAATGTGCAGGTACAATGTTTTGCGGCCGGACCGTGGGCGGAAAACCCGTGCAGTGGGGACTGCTGCATGGGTTTTCCATAGAGCACCGTTGTGCTCATTTTTGGCCGTTTTTTCAGGCGGTCTGAAAAACCGGCCGTAAACCCTTGCCGTGGGGACATGCCCTTATAGTCACGATGACCAAGGGTCGAACCAGGCTTGAAATGTGTCAGAACTTAGTTCGTCCTTTTAACAAACATGGATTAGAGCTTGAATTTTAAAAGTTGTCTTTGTGGGTGCTGGATAACATTTTCTTTGTTTGGAGAAGATTAATTACTTAATTTGGTTACTTACATAGCGCTGACATATTATGCAGCCCTGTACAGACAGTCGCCATTTATAACAGCTCCTGACCCCAAGGACCCCACAATCTAATTTTCCTATTTCAGACACAGAGGAGGGTTAAAGGGGTTTTCTCACCATGCTATTTCACTGAGTCACAAGCAGCTTTACACTCACTCTGCCTTTCTCAGGCTGTGAGAGGTTCCATAGCATTGATTAGCATATTTAGCTCTCCTATAAATAGCAGAAACATAACAAAGATGTAAGTGCAGGAGATTTAGGGCATGTCCCCACTGCATGGGTTTTCGGCTGGTTTTTCAGACTGTTTGCGGTTTTGCCGACCATCTGAAAAGCCGGCCTCAAACGAGCACAACGGGGATCTATGGAAAACCTGTGCAACAGTCCCCGTCCCCCCGCAGCTGTGTGCACGGCACACAAATCGGACAAATACCGGTCGGATAAACCGGGCCCTAAATCTACAGTAAACAAAGTGAGCAGTGTACTGAGGAATGAAAACAATTGCTCATCTCTAAACAAAAACTAATCTTGTTAGAGATAAAGAGCCTGCTCAAAGAGTGAGCTCCATCTTTGGAGACATCACTCCCTGCTCTCTGTCTTATCCAGAAGGGAGATTATGGACATGACCATGCAAAACCTGTGTGCACTCAGAGCAGATAAAATCTCTTATCTCATGACCAAAGTAAGATAAAAAAAACACTAAAGGTTTTTAGAAAACGTCTTCAATTACTTTTCCCAAGCTAATCTTTGTCGTGACAAAACCCCTTTCATTTTCACAGGAAAGCAATTAACCTTCAGTATAAGCAAAAGTATCAGGAAAAACCTCTTCAAACACTGGGAGAACATATGATATCCATGAAGACAGTGGCTTTGGTCCCATTTGAATCTGGGCCCACAACGCTGCAAAACCACCCTGCCAACCACTGTGAACAAACAAAAAAAAAACGAAACAAACAGACAATCGTGTAATCTTGTGAAGTAAAATATCACAAAGTCGCAACCTTTATTTCCAGTGCTATTATTATAGTTTCTACTCTACATGAACCTATTATAAACAGTTGGTACAACTTAGACCTTGACCATCATAACACGTTCCATGTGTAAAAACATACCGTTGGGTTGTGGTACATTGGCACGGCTCCTCTCCTAATTTGCTCCTTCCACTGAAGGAAAGAACAAATCAATAATCGCTTGGACGCAGTCATACAGGGCAATCAGCAGCGGCTGCTCAGCACATTATCAATTACATGAGAACACTGTTTAAGCTGGTGGGCTGGCACTGAACCCTGGATGCCAAGGCCATGCAGCTCACACGAGAGTGTTGTCAAAAAAGGAAGCCTGCCTGCGGCGGAGCGACATGTTTCCTCTTACAGGCTAAATTTACATGCAGTTGTTGCTAAGTGTGTCAGCGATATGACCTACATGTGACCTCTGCCTGCAACCTACTTCAACTCCAAGCACCAGGACTTTCCTTTTTCATTGCCTGGACTCTCTGCGGCGTAATACAAAACACATGTGAAGAAAACCCACACAGTCAACCTGTTTGCTGCCATGGACACCCCCTCCCCAAAGATTTCTGGCAGGAAATAGATGCCCTGCCAAATGACTGCCTGAGGTTAAAAGAGGAGGAGGGGGCAGTCAGCTGCAAGAATGTTCTCCTCACGCATGGGACCCCTTTGCTGAAGGATATGATGGAAAGACAAGCACAGACCGGACTCAGGCAGGCACCGGGCCATAGTGTGATAAGGTGCACCGCTCAGCGCTCCGACATGTCACCGGCACATTTATACAACAGAGTAGTGCATAGCTTCATGCATCCTGCACCTGAAATACAGCAACTAAAGAGAACATACACTACAAAAGGCTTCAGGTCGTTAGCTTTCCAGGGAAAAAAAAAAAAAAAAGCCGCACAGTTTTATCATTTAAAACTATTACACTACATTGAAGAGAAGCTGTGGCCTTTCCTGACATGTCTGTTTTAGTAAATCCTTGTGTTCCCTGTGAAATAACAATTCTAGAGAATCTTCTCTTACATCTCTGTGTTGTGTTGTTCCTCTATTATTCCTTCTAGAAATGTATCACTGAATCAGTCAAATGGGTGTTACCAAATGGGGGGGGGGGGGTGTCCCTGCACAGGCCGACATTGTCCAGTCAGTTAACAACACAGAACCAGGTTTTTGTTCATTGTGCAGTTTTTTTTATTTTTACTAAGCAATTGCCCCCATCATGGATAGGTGTACGAGCAATTGTTTATTAGTATTCTGCACCTGTGTAGCTTCTCACGTGTACAATGGGTAAAAAAAAAGTATTTAGTCAGCCACCAATTGTGCAAGTTCTCCCACTTAAAAAGATGAGAGAGGCCTGTAATTGACATCATAGGTAGACCTCAACTATGAAAGACAAAATGAAAAAACAAATCCCCAAAATCACATTGTCTGATTTGGAAAGAATTTATTTGCAACTTATGGTGGAAAATAAGTATTTGGTCAATAACAAAAGTTCATCAATATTTTGTTATATATTCTTTGTTGGCAATGACAGAGGTCAAACGTTTTCTGTAAGTCTTCACAAGGTTGGCAGACACTGTTGCTGGTATGTTGGCCCATTCCTCCATGCAGGTCTCCTCTAGAACAGTGATGTTTTGGGGCTGTAACTGGGCAACATGGACTTTCAACTCCCTGCAAAGGTTTCCACCATAATTTGCAAATAAATTCTTTCCAAATCAGTCAATGTGATTTTCGGGATTTGTTTTCTCATTTTGTCTTTCATAGTTGAGTCTACCTATGATGTCAATTACAGGCCTCTCTCGTTTTTTAAGTGGGAGAACTTGCACAATTGGTGGCTGACTAAATACTTTTTTCCCCCGACTGTAGCTCTGTGGTTTTTATTGCCTCCCACTGGGAATGGTGTTTGGTCCAGCCATTGTACTGCAAGTATTGTTGTGCGTCTGTGTTTTAAAGTAAATGTCTCATTTTTCTGTGATTTTTATTATTGTCCAATCAGTGCTAACAGTGCGTGTGTACAGGGTCACTCCCCTTTAAAAACTGGAAGGGTAACACCCAGATGACAGATTCAGTAATACATTTCTAGAAGAAATAACAGAGGAACAGCACAATACAGAGTTATAAGAGAAGATGCTCTAGAAGAGAACACAAGTAAAACAGACAATTTAAGAAATGACAAGTTTTGTTTAAGAAATTTTAACATTTAAAATCAAATTGGTCCCCCTAGGGTCCCATGCACACAATGCTGGGGACACCAAGACCATGGGTGCCTTACGATAACTCAGAGACACATTGCAGACTGTGGGTTCCTGTATTATAGATCACTGCTATTTCCTCTCCAGCATGGTCCTATCTAGGCAACATTTACAGCTCTATACAACCTTAGCTTCCTGATTGAATAATGGAATTAGTCAAGTTCTTAATAGGAACCTGGCACAAGGAGAATGCAGTCTAATTTGTAGGCAACATGTTATAGAACAGGAGCTGAGCAGATTGATACATGTATTTGTGGGTGAAGAGTCAGTAGAACTTGCAATATATTCACTTAAACCTCTGCTTAAAAATCCAACTGTAAGCCAGTGTCGTGTACACGAAGCCTTAGGGTATGTTCACACAGCGTTTTGAGTCAGTGTGGACATACGTCTTTAGATGTGTGTTTGGATCCATCTGTCGGACCCTAAACGGACCCAATCATGTATCTAATAATGTGCAATGTGATTTACATTGCTTTTAATATGAAACACGCATCGGCGTTCACACGTGTAATCACCGATGTGTGTCTCATTACGTCTTTCGGATCCATTCCAAGAATGGACATGTCAGTTCTTGGTCCGAAAGACGCAGCAGGAGCCCTATTTAAAACTATAGCGATGCGATCCTTCTGCATCCAACACGCCTCCAAACACCCAGCTCCCTGTTGGATACGTGTTGGATCCGTTTAGAATCTGATCGCCGCTGCGTTTTTGGATGCGATTTTCAGATCCAAAACGGATCCAAAAACGGCGTGTGAACATACCCCTTATAGCTCCACATTGTGCCTCTGTTATTACTTCTGAGAACGTCAATAAATTCACAACTGGGTAATATTATTTCTCGTCAATAATATCAGACTATGAAAGGTCACACCCTATCAAATCAGTGCTTTCAGTGTCAGACTGTGTACAGATGCACTTCAACATAATAGTAGATGGTAACAGTTCATTTCCAGGAGGAAGAACTACATAGTTATGAGAGAAGCTTCTCTCATAGGATACTGCATAGAGAATACAATGTCTACTAAAGCAGATGTAGCAATCGGGCAGTCAGGTTCTATTTAAAGAGGACCTGTGACATCTCCTGACTGTTTTAGTAAATCCTTGTGTTCCCTGTGGAATAACAATTCTGGAGCCTCTTCTCTTATAACTCTGTGTTGTGCTGTTTCTTTGTTATTCCTTCTAGAAATTTATGACTGAATCAGTCAGATAGGTGTTACCAATAGGGGTCGCTTCCTGCACACACTGACTCGGTCAGCACTGATTGGACAATGTCAGACTGTGCAGGGACACACCCTACATTGGTAAAACCCAGCTGACAGATTCAATATTAGGGGCGACATGTATGAATTCAAATGCGTATTTTTTTATACTATATCTACTAAATAGATAGAGAAGAGGGTAGAATGCGACAGTATGAAGATTTTTGGCGCATTACATAAAACTTAGTTCGTCAAACTTCTCCCAAAGTTCATCTCATTACACTCTTTGCCCATACAAGTTTGGCGCATTAAGCTCTATGCAATGCAGCAAACTTTGTATGGGCATAGAGTGTAATGTGCCGAACTTTGAGAGACATATGAAGGAAGGCGCTTCAAAGTGAATTATTGCATTCATTATATTCAGAGTGTAATGCACCTGAATGTCTGAAAGTAGATTTTGTGCGATTAAAAATGGTGTCTAAAGTTCATCGCGCCTCGTCTGTGTGTTTGGCGCATAATGAAACTTTGGCATGTTAGTAATGCTCCAAACATGTATAAAGGCTATAGATAGGCTGGAAATAAAAGAAAAGTCATTAGAATAGCATGTCTGTGAATAGAAACAATGGTAGAGGTCTTGCTTGGTGGACCACAGGTCCCAGCCAGACCTGTGGTGTGCTGGCTCTTGTATGTAGAATAAATGGGGAGAGCAGCAAAAGTAAATTTCAAATTTAATGTAGTGGAAATTTAAAAAAAATCTGAACACCATCAGTGGGTTATTTAATGTAAAACTAGTTTTAGATTCTATTAAATTTAAATACATTTTCTAGGAGATATTTTTATATTTTTGGGATATTATATATTTTTATTAAATTTAAACAATTTAATTTTATATAGTTTGATTATTATCAAATTACTTTTTATTATTGTACTGGGGCACGTTGAGAAATAAGGGACATTTTGAAGTTTATTCTTGCTGCTCTCACCCTTTATTCTACATACAGCACAGCACAGGTATTACTGGGATCTGTGGTCCACCAAGCAAGATCAGTACCATAGTTTCTATTCACTGACATGCTATGCTAATGACTTTTCTTTTATTTCCAGCCTATCTATAGCCTTTACACATGTAATGCGCCAAACTTTGAGAGGTTTGGCGCATTAAGCTCTATGTAATGCGCCAAAAATCTTCATATTCTCGTATTCTACACTCTTGTCTATTTATTTAGAACTGGGTTGTTGGCGCCAAGTAAAAATAAAATACGCATTCGAAATTCATACATGTCGCCCTAGGTTACTAGAAAGGATAAGACAAAAACAGCACAACACAGTTATTAGAGAAGATGCTCCAGAATTGTTATTTCACAGGGAACGCAGGGATTTATTAAAATGGCCACCAATTTTCTTTAAATCAAGACGGACACCTACACAGATAGTAGTGAAATAGTAGAAGAAAAAAAAAAAACTAGCACAATCTTTCCCCTGTAAACTGAGTAACTAAAAATACATGTGGGATAAATTCCCATAACAATAAAGACAAACATATGCTATTAAAAGTTTCATTGCAAGTTCAAAATGAACTGTGATATCTGTAATGACCAGTCACCTATATGTCTACAGCACACTACACAGCTTTTCATTGAAAATGCCAGAGGGCTCAGGTGAGTCAAACAAGGCACATGGGGTGGGATATGAGCATTTATTTAAAGACATAGATAATCCTTTATATTAGACTATTATTCCGTATAACCTGGGGCCCAGCACCTGCCCTGTCGACATCTGTCTGAAAATGACGCAGTAACTGAAGAAAACAAGACATGTTCGACAATCTAGATTTTTTTTTTAACACAGCAAATTTAATATTTTGAGGAACTTGTAACTCCTAGAACCAGAGAGGTCTGCAAACTATCCGCATCTAGGGATGGTATTTTAAGTGTTGTCTGTCTGATGGATTACAGAAGCCATTTCTGATTCTGCTAATACACATCTACTACTAACGTGGTTAATTTT
The DNA here is from genome assembly GCA_025379985.1 of Phyllomedusa bahiana. Taxonomy (NCBI): domain Eukaryota; kingdom Metazoa; phylum Chordata; class Amphibia; order Anura; family Hylidae; genus Phyllomedusa; species Phyllomedusa bahiana. Next base: position 256,684 of record JAODAL010000195.1, read on the forward strand.
CATGAATTATATTCATTATATAATTTCTGAAATGTGCTGTTTTTTTTATATAGCATTAACCTATAGTATTTTCAACATTCTTCCTATCCAACTTATCAGGGCTGACTACTAAAGATTGGTGAAGAAAAGAAGTAGTTGCAAAGAAGTAGTTTTTTTTCTTTTTCAGTTCAACTTAACAATAAAAGTTGTGTAAATGATGGAACAATGGGGTAATAATTTATGTATATATTCAAAAACACAAGTTTATAAGCCCCTCACAAAAATGGAAAAAATACGGTTGACATTTTATTTTGTATTTAATTTTTTTAAGCCTTATTATTCTACTTTTCATCTCTGTTTGCACGTCTCTTACTATCCTACATGAAGACATGTTCTCTATAGTCATCCACTGGGATGTCACATCACTGCTGCTGGGTGTAACGGATAGCACGTAACAAGTTATCGTGCAGGAGTGTAAACAGCCGTGGCAGGTAAGTTGAACAGGAGGGCTGGGGAACGGTAACGAATTCTGCAAGAAAGGGTTCGTTCACACGGTGTCAAATTTGCAATATGTAAAACGTATTGCGTTAAACACATCCAAAAACATACCACAAAGTGTGCTACGTTTTTGGATACGTTTTCTGGACTACAAAAACGTATCCCTATTGTTTCTATGGGCTTTTCAATGCGTAAAACGGATCAAGAATTGACGTCAATTCGTTGAACGCATCTGTTTTACGCAATGCAGAAATGTAAAATACGTATCATATGAACAACAATACCTATTTTATATTGAAATCAATGTAATCACACTTGAACATTGTTAAAAACGTTTTGGGGTTGGTTTTTGGTACGTAAAACGTACCTAAATACGTATTTCACAAATGCCGTATGAACACATACCCTAACAAATGCCGTATGAACACATACCCTAACAAATGCCGTATGAACACATACCCTAACAAATGCCGTATGAACACATACCCTAACAAATGCCGTATGAACACATACCCTAACAAATGCCGTATGAACATACCCTAACAAATGCCGTATAAACATACCCCAACAAATGCCGTATGAACATACCCCAACAAATTCAGTATGAACACATACCCCAACAAATGCCGTATGAACACATACCCTAACAAATGCCGTATGAACATACCCCAACAAATGCCGTATGAACACATACCCTAACAAATGCCGTATGAACCATCCCCCAAAAATGGTATGAAACATACCCTAACAAATGCCTTATGAAACATACCCTAAAAAATCGTATGAACAATACCCTAACAAATGCCGTGTAACACATACCAACAAATGCGTATAAAACCCTCCCCAACAAATGCCGATGAACACATCCCCCAACAAATGCGTAGAACACTACCCTAAAAATCCCGTGTAACACATCCCCCTAACAAAGCCGGTAAAAACACATACCCTAACAAATCCCCTGTGAACACATCCCCAAAAACAAATCCGTATGACCATACCCTAACAAATGCCGTTAAAACAAAAACCCCCAACAAATGCGTTGAAAAACATACCCTAAAAAAATGCCGTATAAACACATCCCCTAACAAACCCGTATGAACACATACACAACAAATCCCGTATGAACTCCCCTAACAAATGGTATGAAAATCCCCTAAAAAATGCCGTATGAAAAATCCCCTAACAAATCCCGTATGAACATCCCCAAACAAATGCCGTATGAACAAACCCTAACAAATGCCTAGAAACATACCTAACAAATGCCGTATGAACACAACCCTAACAAATCCCGTATAAAAACATACCCTAACAAATGCCATGTGTTTCAAATGGATACATTTTTATGACAAAAAACTATACAAACTTTGTATCTTATTTTAACTTATATTTGCATCGGTTTCCATTTGTTTTTCACAGAATTTTTTTTATTTCTAACCTTTTGTTATTAAAAATGTGTTTATAAATAAAAAAAAAATTAAACTATAAGGCTATGTTCACACGATTTACTGCATGTGTTTTGGAGCTGCACAAATCATGCCGTATCCTGCGGCGCGAGAGGGGGGGGGCACCCCAACCAACCCATTGACATTCATTACTCGAAGCGCGTTTTCACTGCAAGTAATTGACCATGTCACTTATCTCCCCGCGTGTACAATACGATCGTATTGTAGGAGCGGGGAGAGGAGGCGTAATCCATAGTTCTCTATGAGAACTATGGATTACCGTAATTTCGCTGCGCATCACGCCCGTATTAGAGCGCAAATACGCAGCAAAATTCACGCTGAAATTACCCCATGTGAACATACCCTAAGATTATGTTCAGATGGTGTATTGTGGCTCTGTCTCACATATTTTTCTATTTCACTTTGTAAAATCACCAGTGTCTGAATTTTACATAGCACTCAATGAGTGCTGTACTTGTTAATAGATTTTACCGTATTTGCAGGACAAAAAAAAGCATAATAGACATATCAGTCTATGCTTTTTTGTATCATTCAGAAAACGTATGCACTTCTAAACTACATTTCCCCACTTCAGTCTGTGTTATACGTTTGAGTACCTTTCTAGGCTATACGCTTGGTAGACTGCAAAAAAGTGATGTGAATAGCGCTGAAGCATGTTTAAATCGGCATTTCATTTAATTTTTTCAATCACTGGAAAATTCCTTTAACTCCGTAGGGGGCTTCAATGAGCACCTATGGCAAAAATATTCTGTGTTCTCCATAGATGATCTCAGAGAATCTCAAAAAAAATCAATAAGTTTTGCTTGGTTAATTTTTTTTCCGTTGCTGTTTCTACAGCACATCAATTTAAAGCCCCTGCTAAAGCGTGACGTGTGCCCCTGGCCCTAGTGTACGTCTAATGAAAAGCTTGTGTGTTAAGTCCTAACAAAACCCACACCGTAATCAGACCAAATGCCCATCTCCGAGTCATCGTTTTGTCATGGGTATGCACTACTTCCTGTGTGGAAGGCTTATGGGCCACATGTATGAATCTACTGAATAAAATATTTCAAGAGGAGCAACACTTTAGCTTTGGTGACACGGTCTTTGGTGTAGATCTCTTTAAAACTGCGGCATTACTGCTCCTATGAAAATAGTCTTTTTTTTTTACAAGTTGTAAAGAGTAAATATTTCACCTTCTGACCAACAGACAAGTCACCAAACAAGGCGACAGTAAATAGCAATACCTTATGGTACAGGAAGGTAGCGTGTGGTAGAATCAACTGTAACCCTATTCAGAGAGCACATATGCCAACCACAAGTGAACAATAGTGAAACCCAGTGACCTTGCGACCTGTCCTTGTGGCTTCTGAGTATTGTGGTTCTCATTTATGCATGATAGCAGTTTCGCTGATGGAAACTATGTCTGTACATGGTTTACAGCCCTGCAGGTGAATAAAGACTAACACGCAGGCAACATGCTGGTAAACAGATGGCTGACTCCCGGCACAGGACAGCAGTGAAATGTAAAAGGCTATACATTCATTGTGATGTATTGGGTATGCAAAATGTTTGACAGGCTACAGGTACACAAATACGCAATCTGGAAATTGTATTTTCTATGCAACAATATAAAAGGAAAAACAAGAGCAGAACAAAATAGGGTACAAAGCAATGAAGTACACAACAAAGTTAGAACGCTGCATACTTAGTAATAACAGTATAGTTAGGGTACAAAAAAAATTGGACATTATTAAAGGGAATCTGTCGCCAATTTCTTTTTTTTTTACTTATTAAATCAAGCCCTGAAACCATATGCTTTCCCCCTCAGTCGTTTTTATTTCCTGAATTGTAGATTCTCTATTCGGCGTCTATTTTAGGGTTGTGGGAAAGACATTCTTGCTTGCACCGCTTTAAAAAGCAGTCAGAGAGATACTTTACAGCAACTTCATGCACATAGGATCTTAAGACAGATTCTGTCCCATAGACTTGTTATAGGAATTTTCACTGTGAAGGGAGGGGAGAGGGGGAGCTGTGACATCTCCTCTTGTGACTGGTGGATTCTGTGTTATCTGTTTCACAATGGTGTCTCCTTTCAGGTGACCCTGCTGTTACTGATAATGAGCAACTACTGAAAAGCTCTCTAAACAGAGCAGGAAGTGTCAGACGATTATTAGGCTTAGTGGCCAAAGTGAAAACTGCAGGATTGAAGAATTATTAAAAAAAAAATACTGAAAGTGATCTGGAAAAAAAATAAATAAATAACCAATAATTCCTAAAAAAATGTGTTTAACATAAAAATGTGAGTTAAACAATAAGTCATTTTTTGATGACACATTCCCTTTAACTTAACCCCTTAACGACCGCGCACCGTCTTTTGACGGGGGCCCGGGTGGGGGGCGTTCGTCTGCAGCGACGCTTTTTGACGTCGCGCAGACTGGGGGTTTTTGCGGCGCCCGGCGCCACAGCTGCGGTAACGCACCGCCCAATCAAGGGTTAAAGCTTCGGTTGCGGGGTTTCCTCCGCTCCCCGATGCCTGCGGGAGATCCTGGGATGGGGGCGAACTACACAGCCCCGATCCCAAGCATCCCTCGGGGCATCGGGGAGCGGAGGAAACCTCCGCAACCCGATTTTTTAAAAACCCTTTGATTGCGGGGGTGCGACCGACGAAATCAAAGGGGTCCCCTGCTCTTCGGTGGGAACGCCCCCCCAAGGCTCAGGGACCGGTGCACAACCCGGGGACCTGCGGCCCCAAGGTTTTGGTAAGAACCAAATTTTGGAGCCGTGTGGCTGTCCAAAAAACTCCGGCAGACTGACAAATTTGCATGTATTATCAATTTAAAAAAAACTAATACATTACTAAAAAAAAAAAAAATAAAAAAAAGAAAAAAGTTCTCCCTTCAAGGGGCAAAAAAAAAAAAAAAACCATAAAAAAAAAAAAAAAAAAAAAAAAAAAAAAAATAAAAAAAAAAACCCCCACCAAAACCCAAAAAAAAAAACCTACACATATTGGAAACCACACGACCGTAACAACCTGTAGAATTAATCTAACAAGTATTAATGTAAAGTGACGGGAAAAAAAAAATAAAAAAAAAAATTTTTTAAAAAATAAAAAAAAATACTGCAATTTTTATATAATTAAAGTACTTAAACCTTCCCTTATAAAGTACAACTGTCTCGAATAAAACGACCCCTAAATCCAACTGCGTCATTGAAAAAATAAAAAAGTACAACGTTTAAACGCAGCGGCGCCAAAACTAAAAAAATGTCTGGTCCATTAACACTTTCAGGCGTTCGGCTTAAGGGGTAAAAAAACTGACACAGGCCATACTTACATCTCAATGAGTGGACAATAAGCTATCTGGGAGAAATTGAACAGGTGCAGCTACCTTATCTACATGCAATGGATAGTAGACGTGCGAGTTGTTGTTTATCTATTTTTAATTTTTGCAATCCCCTGTTTAATTGTCTATTCTCATACAGGGTAACTGGTACTTACTTAGGCAGTTTTTTAGACAGTTAGGCTATGTTCACATGATGTATTGCGGCGCATACAGTACGCGCCACAATACATAGTGTCTTTCGAGAGCTCGCGCTGATCAGCACTGCTCCCGCGGGCGTGGGGGCAAGCAGCCCACCGGCCCCATAGACATGCATTACTCGCGACACGTATTCGCCGCAAGTAATTGACATGGCACTTATCTCCCCGCGCGTACAATACGATCGTATTGTACGAGCGGGGAGAGGAGGCGTAATCCGTAGTTCTCTATGAGAACTATGGATTACCGTAATTTTGGTGCACATATCGCCCGTATAAGAGCGCAAATACGTGGCGAAATATGCGCCAAAATTACCCCGCGTCAACATACCCTTACCCTCCTGGTGGATGGATGTGTTAGCAACTGCACATTAGTGAGCTGCATCTGATGAATCTCTCCAAGGTAGTGCTGGGGCTTATATTGCCTCCTACTGGGAATAGTTCATTCTTCAGTCACTGAGCTGTAACTATGGCCTTGTGTTTGTGTTTTTAAGGAAATAATGTCCCATTTTTCTGTGTTTTTTTTTTTTTGCAAAGAAAAATCATTCAAAATAAATACATGTATAAAACACACTTATGCCCCATTTACAAAGCGGTTTGGCAACCCATTTGAGGTATCCGCCGCAATACGTAAAAAATGTAACCCCTTCCCCCTTCTATAGCACAAACGAATTCCCCAACTATCTCATTTCTCTATTTAGCAAAGCTCCTTTTTCCCTGGCCTTTTTTTGCCCGATTTCACAAAAACCCTATAACGTTCGCAAAAAAAGGGCACACGTATCCAAAAAAGACATTTGTTTCCCATAGAAGTCTATGGGCCAATCACCCGGGAAACTGTCAAGAAAAAAATTTTTATGGTATTTTTATGGATACCATAAAAAGGTGAAAAAAACTGTTTTGTGAATGGGGCCTAACATTTCTTTTAAAGCCCCATGAGAAAATGCTTTCTTTTTTGGGGTTTAAACAGTTTTTGTACATTTAAAATGCCACTTCTAGCTTAGTTTACTTCTTTTTTCCCGTTTTTACATACCTCAGAAAAAACTAAGGGCATGTTCACCCGACGGGATTTGGGGCCGCGCTTTTCCCTGGCTAAAACCTCTTTTCCCCAAAAACGCGCCCAGTTTAGTAAAATGGTTTTCCCAAAGGGAAAAACCGCATTACTGTTCACCCGTCCTGCGGGGGTTTGGGCCGCGGCTTTGGGGGCCCCGGCCTTTGGCCCCCGGGGGGGGTTTTTTAAAAAATCCCCCTTCAATTCTTTACAGGGAGGGCCTCAGCACGGCGGCCCCCGCGCTGTTTCCGCGGGTTTCGCCCGTGGGGTTTGGGGGCGCGGCCCGGGGGGGGGGTTTTCCCCCCTCCTATTAAATTTTTCAGGGGGCAAACCCTCGCCGAAGTCGCACCCCAAACCAAAGCCCACGCCCGCAAACAATTGGGTTGCCCTTTTTGCACAAAAAACCATGGAAATTTTTGATGGGGGGTTTTTTTTTGATGCCTTTTTTTTGTGCAGAAAATAAATGCTTGGGACATTGCTGCACAAAAAAAGCATCCAAAAACACATCAAAAATGCCCCCCAAAAAAAAACCCTCGTGTGGGAACAAAACCCCTTTGGTTTTGCCAAATGTTCCAAAAACTTTTTTCTGAAAAAAATAGCACTGCATACCACACTAGTTTTTCCATAAAATATGATGGAATGGGTGATAAAGGCTCTAAAAGGCAGTCTCCAAAAGAAACCCTTTTCACCAAAGTGGGGTAAGAAAAACTAAAATTGGCCCCATTGGGTGGTATAATGCCTGAGGAATTATGAACACAGGTCCTTGTGCCTCTGCAACTCTAAGGGTATGTTCCCAAAGGGTTAAATTTTTGGGGGGCCTATTTTCGGGGCGTACCCGCCCTTAATACCGGGGAAAAGGGCCCCAAAAATTACGATAATCCCCTAAAATTAAAAAAACCCCCCCCCAATTATGCCCTGGGGGGGAACCCAGCCTAAGGGGAATTTTTACATGGTGTATTTTTTAGTGCAGAAAAATCTGTGTGGAATCCATGTTAAGATAAAGACATAAAATTTAAACCCGCAGATTTTTAGGCCCCCTTGGGCTTTAATGGGGGAAAAAACAAAGTTCTGAATTGGGGCAGAAACCAAATTTTAAAATATTAAACCAAAAGAAATTTGGGACGTGGAAAAAATTCCGTGAAAAGAAAAACGGGGAGGAGTCCCCGTTGAAATAAAATGTTTTAAAGCATGAAAAATCTGACATGGAAGCACAAGCTTTCCACATAATGACATGTAAATAAGCCCCAACAAACCAAAAAAAAACCCCATCTCCACTCCTAAAAAGGGAAAAAAAGGGCCCGGAAAGAAACCAAAAATTTCGTTTATTTAAAAAAGGTAAATAAATACTTTGAAAGAAAGGGAAATGTATATTAACAATAAAAATATTAAAGGGCCCCTTTCCCTTAAAAAGAACAGGTCAGGGGAACACGCACCCAAATTTAAACATGAAGTTTTTTTCCCCTAGAAAGGGAATGGAAGGGCCCCTGTCTGGGACCACGCCGTGTGTACGGGGGCAGTACGGTGCGAATTAAAAGGGGTTTAAATCGTCCCAGAATAAGCCGTTGAACATGGGCCTAAAAAATGGAAAAAGAGGCGGGTTCCCAAAAGGGGCCTGTTGGAAGAAAAAAAACCCCCCCAAATGATTCCCAGATCAGTGAAGATTAGGTAGGTAAGATTCCAGGGGTGGGGTGGGAACCTACACTCCTGGTAAAGCAGGATTTTCAGCTTAGATACATTTGCCATACTTTATTTAGTGTAGCAACATTCATTGTATACCACCTCAATGTCAGTGCAAAAAAGCACAAAGAATACAGGCAAATAAATGATTAAAAATTAATAATCACTATTTAAATTCATAAAAGTATATGAAGGGATAAAAAAAAAAAAAAATGGGAAAAAAAGGGTTCAAAAATACCAAGGGAGTATAGTAGCAAATAGTAATGTAATCTATAGGGTACAATAAGTACTTAATTTTGTGGTATAACAAATAAAAAAAAATACATACAGCAATATACTAATATTAAATATAATTACCACGACAGGGAATAAACAATTTTTCTTTTGCATATTGGGCCAACAATTTAAAAAAAAAATAAAAGAGGGACATAGGCAAATTTTAAAAATTTTGAGATACACATTTAAAACATTTTCATTCCCCATTTTTGAAGTTCCCCTATGTACATTACATCTTGGTTTGTTTCTCTGACTTTCCCCCCTGTGGGGTTTGGGGTAACAGACAGTGAGGGAAAGATGACTGCTACTTCCAGGTCCACTAAGGAAACCGAAAAGGGAAGTGTTATCAGCATGACCTGATAAGTTTTAAAAGAAAGCTGGAAAAACCCCCCACCCTACATAAAAAGATTAACCCCAAATGTTTCCTTTTTCATGTATTGCCTTGCCTTGCCTTGCCCTGCCCCAAACCCCCCGTCCCATCCCCCTTTAAAAATTTAGGGTCCCCCCCATTAAAAAAAAATTAAATCAATTAGCCCTAAAAACCTAAACCCCAATTTTAATGGAAAAAAAACATTGCAAAAAGGGCCCCCCCAATTTTCCCCCCCCCCCTTTGGCCAGCCCCCCCCAAACCCCCCGAAGTTAAAAAATTAAGTCTTCCCCTGCTTATTCCCCAAAAGGTTTTCCACTTATTTTTTATAAAAAAAAGCTAGGATTTTTAATTTTTATCTCGGATTATCCCCAAATTTTAACCTTCAAAAGGAACTGCAAAAAAATAAATTTTTTAAAAAGGTAAAAAAATGTGGGGAGGGGGGAAACTCCCAAAAAATTCTAAAAAGTTTCGTGGGCCCAAATTCCCCCATGTTTCCCTAGCCTTTTTTTTATTTGGGCCCCGCATGTTTCCATTGAACTGGGGGTAAGCCCGGGATTCAAATGGGCAAAAACAAAAAAAAAGATGGATTTTTCCCTTCTAGGGACTGCCCCAAATAATTTTTCAAAAGGAAATTGGTTTTAAAAATACATGTCATAATTAAAAAGCCTAAATACCTTCAATTTAAAAAAAGCTTCTGTTTTGTCTAGGGGGGGTAAAACATTAAAAACAAAGAAAATGGTAGCCCAGGGTTTCCCTTTCCCGTGGGAAAACCCTTTCCCGAGTGCAAAATACCATTGGCAGAAATGAGTTAAATTCATGGTTGAATGACTGACAAAACTGAGGATGTGGGGCTAAGGGTTTAAAGCGAAATAAATGCCCCACAATGCCCTGGAGGAATGAAACCGATGCCGCTAGGTTGGGTCGGGAATGAGTAAAAGGGGTAACCTTATTCGAAACGCATCAGTGTGAACCTAGCTTGTATCTGTTGCTCCATTCCATCTGTAAGGGACGCCCAAAAACCCCCGGGCCCCGGGGCTTTTCCCCGTCTAAGCAGAGCAACCGCCCCCGAAAAAGGGCGAAAACCCCCACTTCCCAAAAACCCCTTCCTGACTTACCCAGAAAAATTGTGCCAAAACCCAAGACAAAACGTACGACAAACAAGAAAAAGACTCCACAGATAACAAAAAACTCGTCTTAAAGGGGTGGGGATCAAACCAGAGAAAACGGTGGGACCCAACCGGACAATTGGGGAAGTAACCAGAAAAAAATGCCAAAATCCAGAACCGCAAAACACCCCGCTAGACACACCCGCAATCCAAAACAAGGGCTTTGGGAGATAGGGAAATGGTTTTAAAACCCCCACCCAGCCCCAAAAGGGTTTTGGGGTCAAGGACTTTTAAACCCATTGCAAACCCCTCCGCACCTAGCCAAAGGGGCAAAAAAAATCCTTTAAAAAGGGGCCAAATAGCCAGTCCAAAAAACCGCCAAATTGGGATTGCCCTTTGGGTTTATTTCTTTTAAAAATGTTTTTAATAAATTTTAACATTTTAAAACATACTAACCACCTGATTTTGGAAAACTGGACTAACTTTTTTAAACTTTTCTCCATTTGCCCTACCGTGGTTTTTCCCCTCCCCCGTACCTTTATTAAGGATGGGGTCCCCACACCCCCCCGGGGAGCTGATTTATGGGCTACCGTATTTTCCTTTTTTGCATTTCATTACCTCACACCTCTGGCAAAATAACCTATTGATTTTCCAAATTAGTGTCTAAAAGCCAAATACTTTTTTACATTTTGCAAGGGGGGTTTCCCTCATTTATATCATTTACTGACTGAAAACAAATGATGTAACAGGTTGTATTGGATTTGTGGACACTTTTTTTCCCTCTCTCTCAAGAAATGACTGCTAGCAGAGGGCTTTGGGCTTCCCCCCTAACCCATGTTTTTGGCCCCCAGGAAACTAGCTTAAATGGGGTAGTCCAATTTTATTTTTACTTTTCCCCAGCTTCTTTAGAAAACCCCACTTCATATACTTTTCCCGTGAAGGCTGCCATTTGGGTCCCATAGCAGTGACTGACTTTTTTAGCTCTTTCTATTTCTGCTGAGCCCGTTACAGGGAAGGTTTTTTTACAAATAATCACCCCCCTTCAAGAAGAAAGGGCCCCTATAAATGGAAACTAGCAGAGCTTTAAATTTTTCCCTGAGAGAAAAACCTTTTGGGGAAAAAACTAAAACAAGGGTGCTAAAAACAAATGCAAGCTGCTTAAAAGACTGGGCATCTTTCAAAGGAAAAAATACAACTCTGGAAAAAAATTAAAAAGACCCCTGCACAGTTTTCTAAAAAACATATCCCCCTAAAATGTGTGAAAAGCCTTTCCATTACATGGGCAGTTTTAAAATTTCCAAACCCAAAATCCACCTCATTTTTTCTTAATGTCTTTCTGATTAAGGGGGTCACCTGAAAAAAAAACTTAAATTTAAAACCCCTCACGACCCTGGGCCCCCCTATGGAAATACGTCCCGGGCCGCCCCAAGGGCTTTGCAGGGGGGTCGCGGGGTAAACCCCCCCCCCCCCCCCCCCCCCACCCGCCGGGTGATAGCGGCAAATCGCCGCTAACACCCGGCAGTAACAGCGCCGGCGGGTGGCTCCTGTGGCGGGTGGCGCTGCTTTACCCATCAGACACCGCGGCAATGATGGCAAAAAAAACCCCCCGGGTCCTGAAGGAGTTAATGAAGTATAAAAAACATTGCTGTGGTCTTCACAAAATTTTTGAAAAGGGACAACGGATGGAAAAACAAGTTCAAGGAAAGGCCCAAAAAGGGAAATTTTGAAGAAAAAAATAACTTTCCCATGTCAAAGGGGGTGAAATGAAAAAGTCTTGTGAGGAATAAAAGGGGCTCAATTTCTGCTTTACTAGCAGAGGGATATAGTGAGGGCATTTTGCCTCCATCCTTAACATTACGAAGACTACAGTCCATTACAACAACTGGAGAAGGGGAATTTTCCTATGAGTCAAAATTTTCTGCTTTGCCCAACACCGGGCGTCTAATATTTAAAATGGAGACCGGAAAGGCGTAAAAGAAAAGGGTTCTTCACCCCCTTGAGATTTGGGAGGATTGTGATGATTTGGGGGGATGCTTCAGCAAGGCGGGAATTGGGCAGGTTAATCTTTGTGAAGGAGCTTAATCAAGCCACAACAAGGGTTATCGGGGAAAAACCCCTTTTTTCCCCTTCTGCTCAGCAATGTTCCCAACTCGAGGACTGGTTTTTCCAGCAAAAATGCACCATGCCACACACAAGGTCAATCAATGTGTGGTAAAGGGGAGCACCACATCAAGACCCTGTCATCCCCAGCCCAACCCCCCCAGCCCCTTAACCCCATTAAAAAACCTCGGGAATGAACCAAGAGGACCATGGATATCACAAGCCATCAAACAAAAAAGAACTGCTTAAAATTTTGTCCCAGGAGTGCATAAGGTCACCAAAAGCACTGAAAGACTGGGGGAAAACATGCCAAACCCATGTAAGGGCTGGTTCCCCGGGCTTATTCAAGCCAATTGGGGAGGGAAATTTGGGCCCCCGAAATTTCCCGGGCTTAAATAAGGGTGGGTCGGGGGTGGGGGCTCCCTGGCCCTATAGACAGCATTATCCACGGGGCGTATCCCCCCGGGGATAAGTGCATGCCCACTTTCTCATGAGAACTGTGGATTCCGTAATGACGGGGACATTCCAGCCGTATTCAGCGCAGTAGGCCCAATACGGCTACAACCTCCCAGAAAAATAAGCTGTTGAACGGCCCCAAAGCTGGTTTACAAATCATGTTTATTCCCCCAAATATTGATTTCTGAACCCTTTCCCGACTTAAAACCATAGGCCTCGTTCACACGGCTTTTCGCCGCGTTTTTGCCCGTACGCCGCCGGATTTGCGTTTCATTTACGGCGCCAATCCGGGGCAGAAATTTAAACGTAATCCCCGCTCTCATAGAGAACGTGAATCCTGGGTCCTCCCCCTCGGCAAATCCCCGCGGGGGAAAAGTGCATCGTAAAAATGCTTTGTCAAGGGGCCCCGGAGCGGCGCCCCCGCCGCGCCCCGGGCCCCGCCCCCGCCCCGCCCCTTATTCACGGCGGTTTTGTGCGCTCAAACGGCGACAAATCCGTGGGGAATAAGCCTGTAAACAGGGCCCTTTGGTCTTCTTGTTTCTAAAGAAAAAAATTTGTTTTGCTTGCTTATTTGGGGCTGAACATGTTTCTTTATTATTTTGAAGATTTCTCATTTACGCAAAAAAAAAAAAAAAAAAAATTTGCTTTTAATTTTGGAGAAAATTTTGTCAGTGTTTATAAATAATAAAAAATTTTTTTTTTTCTCAAAAATATACCATTGAAGAAAAAAAATCAAAAAACTAAAAATTTTTTGCAGTGGTCTCTCAAATTTTTTTTCCCCACACTTATAAATGTCTACGGTCTACCTGATAGGAGGAAAAAGCGCTCCCAGTTCGTAAAAGGTTTTAAATTTTCTGTAAGAAGATAAATCAGAAATAAAAGCAAGTTCCATATTGCTGAGCGACGTCACCAGTCCGGCCACTGCCAGAGCAGAGAGAAATGGTTAGTAACGAGAGAAGCTTGCATACAGAAGAGGGGTAAGAAATGCCAAGCCCCGTTTTACAGACTTTTGGCCGCGGGTTTTGCCGGGCCAAAACCTCGTCGACCGCGCCGCAAACTCGCGGGGGCCGCGCAGAGAACTCCCTGTCAGGGAATTACGGAGAGTTCTTCACACGCGCGTTTTGGGCCCCGGCCAAAATCACGGATGTAAATATTAACGCGGTTTTTCCCAAGGAAACCAGTTAAAAACTAGACCGGTTTGCCGCTTTGGCTGCGGAAACCGCGCGGAACCCGCGGGGGAAAACCTCGTGTGAAAAGGGCCTTAGGGTTTTTCACCACGGGCGTTTTTGGTGCTTTTTTTTGCAGAATTGTCAGCATTTTTGCTGTTCTTTCCCGCCAAAAAACCACCCAAAAACCATCAAAAGGCACCCAAAAAACGCTCCTGTGAAAACAACAATTTTGAAAAAAAAGCAAAATAATTTTCCCCTTTAAAATAAAGTCTTTTTTAACTTTGCCTACAGTGTTGCCACAGCGCGTTTGGTGAGTTTTTAAAATGCCTCCAAATTAAACTGCCTTATTCCCACAACTTTTTTCACTTATCCCAAAATTTTGAAAGGATAACAACAGTGTGTTTTGTAATCCACAAGACTTCACACACATCATTGATTACTTACTTGAAAAACCTTTCTGAACAATTTTTATAAGTGAAAAAACTTTTCTGCGAATAAAGGCATTTTTAAAGGGGCGCAGTTAGGGTGCTTTCACACTGTGCGTTTTTGATGCATTTTTTGTGCACGAAGGCACAGCAATTAATGCTGTATATTGCAGCACAAAAATCATGACAAAAATAGCAGTAATTACCACGATTCTACCACGGATTTACCGCGATTTTTGTGCAGCAATGTACAACATTAATTACTGTGCCTTCCTGCACAAAAAATGCATTGAAAAAAACGCACCAAAAATGCACCGTGTGAAAGCACCTGACATGTCTAATACCTCTTTAATCAAGCATGGTTGTTAACTGAGGATCATTGGGTGGTAAATACTGGATATGCAATATTCAGTTGCCAGTTATCTAAAGAACAGGCATCAATAATTGGCAACACCGGTTAGTCAAGTTTGATAATGTGTGTCAATTAGGTTTAGACAGAAATAGATCTACTACTTTCCTGAACTGCAATGTGTGTGGGTTGGTAATGGCAGATTGCAGTTGTACATATAGCGTACAATATATTCATCACACCTCACATTGTTCTACATGGTATTAAATGGAGATTATTGATTTGTCAAATAATCCTCATGTAATGCAGTCAAAGTATAATACCTAATTGAAACATTTCAACACTCAGGCTGATTTTAATGTCAATTTGTGAAAGCTCTGGCAGGAAATCTAATGCCAGCCTGTCGGGTTAAAGAGATATAGAATAATAAAAACTCTACAGCTCTGGAACCTAATGGCAAACATGCAATCATTGGACTTACTGGAATGACTTGTAACTATTGTCTGTGAATTGGCATCTGCTTGGCAACCTTCGCCCTCTCTCTCCATCTTGATACACAATCACTTCTAGAACTGTAGATTGTGGGTTAGGTGGTTACATTTTCTGTGCATCACACATAAACCCTAATAAAGTTCACATTTAGGCCTCGTTCACACGGCTTATTTCGCCGCGGATTTGCCGACGGATTGACAATCGTCAATCCGTCGGCAAATCAGTCAGAATAAGTCACAGCCTATTTTCTATTGATTTCAAAAGAAAATACGGCTCGTCGTTCACACGACGCGTATTTCCGTGCCGGATTGCCGCCGCGGATTGACGACAGCAATCCGGACGGAAAAACAATGTGCAGTCAATTATTTACGGACGGATTCACCACCTACAATGATTGTAGATGGTGAATCCGTCGGGAAATCAGTTACAAATACGTGCCACACTTAGTGGCACTTATGTGCAACTGATTTTCAACTGATTTCAGAACGGATTTACGATCGGCAATCCGATGTAAATACGTTCTGAAATAAGCCGTGTGAACATAGCCTTAGTTCTTAATCACCATTTAGTCATCACGGCTCAGAAACGTGTTTGCAGTAATAGAAGGACCAGACACAATGTCAAGTCTGAGAAGTATCCCAGTTTATAAAGACAAAAGTGTGTTCTGAACAAGATGACTCGTAGGAAACTATTTCACTTACGGGGATGTGTGATGAGAACTTGTTAGCAATGGGCGAAACAGCTTTGTCCAATAATTATACACATCTGCAAACTAAAACGGTTTCTCCAGGCTTGAGAGGAAGGGTGCTTTCACACAGTGCAGTTTTGGTGCAGATTTAACTGGAGTGCAGTGTGAAAGCACCCGAATGCGGCTGTCTTTGTTTTCAATAGGCAGCGGCACATTTGTTCAGAGGCTGTATCTGGTATTGCAGCTCTGACTGGTTGTCATGGCAACTAGGGGCCTCATGAATGGCCTCCATGGCTGTTATTTTCGTACTCCTTTTACACCTTGCCTGAAGTTTAATAGAGGTATAATAGGAGAGACACAAGAAAGCTATTCTGAAGTACTAATGTATTACAGAATAGCATACAAGTCTGCCAGTGGTCACCCTAGAGCAGTGTTTCTGAACTCCAGTCCTCAAAACCCACCAACAGGACAAGTTTCCAGGATTTCCTCAGTGTTGCCCAGGTGATATAATTATTGTCAGTGCATTCTGTGGGAGATCCTGAAAACATGACCTGTTGGTGGGTCTGGAGGACTGGAGCTGAGAAACACTGCCTTAGGGTGACTTAGGGCTTGTTCACACGGAGTTTTCTCTCCGTGTTACAAGCGCTTTGTAGATCCGTTTTGGGGACTGACAGAGAGGACCCCAAGACGGATCTAAACAAACTCCGTGTGAACAAGCCGTAAGTCACCCTAAGGCCTCGTTCACACGGCTTATTTCAGAACGTATTTACAATGGATTTCCGATGTAAATACGTTCTGAAATCAGTTGAAAATCAGTTGCAAATACGGGCCACTAAGTGTGGCACGTATTTGTAACTGATTTCCCGACGGATTCACCATCTCCAATCATTGTAGGTGGTGAAATCCGTCCGGAAATAATTGACATGGAATTGTTTTTCCGTCCGGATAGCCGACGTCAAACCGCGGCGGCAATCCGGAAAGGAACTATGCGACGTTTGAAAGACGAGCCGAATTTTCTATTGAAATCAATAGAAAAAATGCTGTAACTTACTGAGGACGGATTTGCCGACGGATTGACGATCGTCAATCCGTCGGCAAATACGCGGTGAAATAAGCCGTGTGAACGAGGCCTAAGGCAGGGTTTCTCAGGGCATGGTGATCGGCGGTTACCATGGCGACCTGTACACAGCAGCAAAGCTGTGTTCAGGTCTACCATGGTAACAGCAATCTGATGATTACTGTTACAGATCCCTACTGGGGAAAAGCGAAAAAAATTAAAAAAAAAAAGCAAAAAAAAAATAAAATAAAAAACACGTACACCGCCTTTTTCCCCTTTACAAACGCCAATCGCCCAAAAAAAGATCAAAAATAAAGTACACATATCTGGTATCGCCGCGTGCGTAACGACCCTCCCTATAAATTTGTCACTTTAAATTTAAACCCCGTAGGTGAACGCCGTAAAAAACAAAAACAAAAAACAGTCATGGAATTGCATTTTTTGTTCATCCCGTGGCACATAAAGTGTAATTAGAAGCAATCAAAAACTCATATAAACGCCAAAGTTGTACCAATTAAAACGTCAGTTCATCCCGCAAAAAAAATAAACATCCTTACACGTCTCTGTATATGGAAAAATAAAAAAGTTATGGCTCTCAGAAGACAGTGATGCATAAATATTGTAATTTTTTTTTTTAAGTGATTCAAAATAAAAAAAACTATATCAATTTGGTATCGCCGTAATCGTATTGACCCAGAGAGTAAAGCTAACTGGTCATGGATACTTCACGGTGAGCGCTGTTAAAAATAAAAAACACTACTAGGATTGCAGTATTTTCTTCACCACGCCTTCCAAAAAACGGATTTAAAACTGGTCAAAAAATCTTGTCCCCCAAAAATGATACCAATAAAAATGTCAACCCATCCCGCAAAAAACAAGCCCCTACACAGAAAAAATAAAAAAGTTATGGCTCTCAGAAGACAGTGATGCATAAATATTGTAATTTTTTTTTTTAAGTGATTCAAAATAAAAAAAAACTATATCAATTTGGTATCGCCGTAATCGATTGACCCCCCCAGAGAGTAAAGCTAAAATGTCATGGAAACTTCACGGTACCTGTTAAAAATAAAAAACACTACTAGGATTGCAGTATTTTCTTCCCCGTGCCTTCCAAAAAACGGATTTTAAAACGGGGTCAAAAAGTCTTGTCCCCTAAAATGATACCAAAAAAATGTCAACCCATCCCGCAAAAAACAAGCCCCTCCCAGCTCCTACACAGAAAAATAAAAAAGTTATGGCTCTCAGACTATGGCGATGCAAAAAATGTGTTTTCCTTTTGGAATAAAAGTGTTTTTATTGTGTAAAAGCAGTAAAAACGTAAAAAAATATAAAAATTTGGGGTTTATCATTGTAATCGTATCGACCTGCTGAGTAATACTAGCTTGTCATTTATACTGCAGGGTGCCGCTGTAAAAAAATAAAAAACACTACCAGGAATGTTGTATTTTGCTCAAAATGCTTCACAAAAACCTTAATAAAAAATGATCAAAGCATCATATGCACCCCATAATGGTACTAATAAAAACGTCAACTCACCCCCCAAAAAACAAGCCCATAATCAGCTCCATATACAAAAAACTGAAAAAGTTATGGCTGTCAGAATAAGACAACATAAAAACGCAATTTTTTAATAGACCTATTTATATTGTGTAAAAGTAATAAAAACAAAAAAAACTATATAAAATTTTATCATTGCAATTGTACCGACCTCCTAAGTAAAGTTTTTCCTTCATTTACACTGCACGGCGAACGCTGTAAAATTGGAGCTCAAAGAAACAATGGCGGGAATGCGTCCCCCCCCCCCCCCCCATTTTATGGCCCATGCAAAAAACAAACAAACTTGGACACCCATCCGCCCAAATGCACAATACACCCCTAGATGAGATCCCTGAGGTGCCCGAATCCCCAAATTGGGCAACTTCTGGAAGGTTTCACACTGTCTGTACTTTGGGGCTTTGCAAAGCATGGCCCCACCAAAATCTGCGTTCCAAAAGCCAATTAAACCTCCCCTCTCTCATACGCCCTTTCATTGCGCCCAAACGCAGTTTACAAACCCACATGTAGGGTATTTCCGAAACTTGTAGAAATAGCGTAACAGAATTTTGGGGGCTTTTTTTTACCAGGATTCCTTGTAAAAATTAAACATTTTCAGCTAAATTGCATTTTTGGGAAAAAAATTTTTTTTTCATTTTCACAGCCTAACGCTAAAAAATGTGTGACCACCTGTGGGGTCGATATACTCATGCACCCGGGATATATTCCATTAGGGGTGTAGTTCCCAATTGGGGCTTTTAGGGGAGTTTATTACGTTTTAACACCTTAGGGCGTCTCCAACCCTGAAATGGCGCCCAAAAAAAAATTTGGTAAATGAAAATAGACCCCAGATCCAGTAGTTCTCCTCCTATTCTGGGGGGTTGTGGTTGAGCCAAATAGCGGATTAGGGCCACATATGGGATATCTCTGAAAACGGCAGAATCTGGGGAATCAATATTAAGTTTTCATTTCCCTGATCACATTACTGGTATTCTTGTGAATAATGGATAAAAATTGTAAAATCTGCAAAAAAAAGGGAAATTTAGAAATTTCACCTCTACTTTGCTTTAATTCCTGTGAAATACCTAATGGATTAATAAACTTACTTCCTAAATGCTGTTTTGAATACTTTAAGGGGTGTAGTTTCTTAGATGAAGTCCTTTATGTGGGTACCTAACATACAGGCCAAACAAAGTCCACGTTAGAACTGGACTGGTCCCTAAAAAAATGTATATTGCAAATTTTCTTGAAAATTTGAAAAAATTTCTACTAAATTTCTAAAACCCTCTAAGTCGTTAAAAAAGGACATTTTAAAAAATGATGCCAAACCAAGCAGACATATGGTAGATGCTAGTTTTAAACTATTTTGAGTGGAATAACTATCTGTCTTACATGCAGAAATTTTTGAAGTTTGAAATTGGTAAGTTTTTTAAATTTTTCACGATACTTTGATATTTTTTTAACAAATAGGCATTTTTTGGACCAAAATTTCTTACTATCTACACGCACAATGTGTCACAAAAACAATCTCTGATTCACCGTGGATAGGTTTTAAAATGTCAAAAAGTTTTTCTCACATAAAGTGACACATGCCAGATTTAAAAAAAATGGGGCTCTGTCAGAGGCCAAAACTGGCTCTCGCGGTAGGGGGTTAATCAGATCAAGTTATAGCTGGAATCTTCTCTCCCTGAAATGTGGAGGTCTTAACAGACCCCAAAAAGGGTAACATTTGGCGTAGGTTCCCATCTGAATTGAGGTCATCTTGCTGATGGTAGATGGGCTTTTACAATTTTGATCAAAAATGTTTTGATCAAAAAAACCGAAGAATCTCAAAATTTTCATGCATTCCGAAGTAGCAGAAATGCTTGTCAAAAAATCACTATGTTCCCTTAGACTGTTTTTTAGTGCTTGTAGAGTTCTGCTGATAATGTATTGTGTTAGCATTGCAGTACAAAATAGGGATTTAATGGAAACACTTTTCTTTCTAATAAATCTGATAATCGAAACAGATTACCGGACAATAATAGTAGCTTAAACCACTATGCAGAAACAAAGGGGAAATGTACAATCAGATGTCTCATTGTATCTCCATTTTACACTTGTGATCCTGAGCCAGTCAGCCAGCTATCTCCTTCTCATGTATCCCTTACACTCACTTCCTTTTTCCTTTTACTTCTGCAGCACCAGGGATGAGACTAAAAGCACCAATCTCATGTATGTAATCCATCAAGGAGACAAATAGATGAAGTGTTTCTTGGAATGGCAATGTGTTTTTTGGACAGAGCAAGTAGCACTGCTGTTTCAACGAAAATACATTAACACTGAGCCTTTTTTATGTTTGAGCTGTCAGTGAGGATCAGGAAGAGCAGGAAGATTTACGACTATACACTTTCCTGCTCGTACAGCAGATAAGGTCATCTACACAAGATTATAGGTATAGAATGTACATAGGCGTGTGGCTAGCTCCCTTATGATCTATTCCGTTAGACTAAAGTGGCCTATCCTGAAATAACCATTATGGAACATTTTTTCTTATAACTTCATGTTGTGCAGTTCCTCCAGTATTCCTTCTAGAAACTGGTCACTAAATAGTCAAGTAGGTGTTACTATTCCAATTGTCAAATAGGTGTGTCCCTTCACATTGTCAGACTGTTCAAGGACACGCCTCTAACTGGAAACCCCCATTTGACAATCGAGCAATAGATTTCCAGGAAGAATAATGAGGAACAGCAATTGTTATCTATAGTGATATGACCTGCCCGTAGCAGCCAATCACAGTCATCTGTAATGTCACATGAGGATAGCGGCCCAGTGAGGTTATATCAAGGCGCGCCAGTGTGTAAAGAGGAGAAGCAAGAGACGAGGACAGGCGAAACAGTACAAAAGGAAGGAATGGATAAAGGTAGGCTTGTGGTTTACAGTCACCGTATGTCGATGTGTACGCTAAAAATGTCCATAGACTATAATGGGCCTGAAGTCTGCTAATACAGTATTAAAGGGGTTTTCTCACTACAAGGATGGCTTTTTATGTTAAAGATCTTGCAAACACAAGTCACTTTGTAATAAGTGTCTATTAACAGTATCCTACCTATTCTGAGATATCCCCTCTTGTATGGGCTGCATCAGCTCCTCAGGTTGCTATAGCTACAGACCTGTTTGTTCTTTCCCATTAGGCTGTCAGTGCTGGTCACTATAGTTACAGATCTGGTGTCCTCAGCAGCTCCTCACTACAGGTCAGTAGAAGGCAGTAAAGCAGGTAAATGAAACTGAGAAAACAGGACTGAGGTTAGAGGAATCAATGTAGCGAGACAACCCCTTTAAGTAGACCTCTTATACTCGCCGTTTTCAATGCCAAAGATCCAGATGATAAGTTACATGGTGTAATTTATGGGGGGTTTTCCGCCCACAATGAAGGACACATATGTAGTGGGCAAAAAATATAGGTCTGAACAGAGGCTTATGTTTGTACAGAATTTTGTGGTTTTTATAGTGTTAAACCCGCTGTTACCAATTTATTAAACCCCAAAGTCCAGTATATTTTATTTTAGACAAGCTCTCTTTTTGTGGGACCATACTGGCCTTTTTTAATGGAGAAATGACAATTTCTTTGTTTCCTATTCCTGCTTGATGCCCCTGTAGTCCTGTTTAAATTGAATGAGAACTCTGGGAAAGGTCTATGCAACATTTATAACGGGAGGTCCACAAGTGGAGTGTTGGAAGCAGATTTTACTACAGATTCTCCATGGGTTTAACCCTTTCCCCCTCCCAATACATTGCAAAGGGGTGAAAATCCGTAACAGAAATGGACATGCTGTGGACTTTTAAATCACAAATAGTTTGCAGCCTGAAGAGGTTGTATTGCCCATTATAGCAGTCACCTGAGGTTTTTACAATACAATCTGCGACTACGGCACCGTGCAGACTTTAATTGCGGACATGTCCATGGGCCCGGAAGGGTTTAAGCACAACTTTTAGACACTGGATTTGCATTTTGGTGCTTTTATTTTAGGACTTAGGGTGGTTCAAAAAATATAGTTTTTGGTGTTCAAAGAAAGCTGATAATAAACGGTGGTTGGGATCTGTATGATTTGACTTCTGTTCCACAGGATGGGTGTTAAATGTCTGATTGCTGAGGGTTCCACCGCCGGGACAGAAATCAATCGCCAAAATGGGGAACCGACATTAAATGGAGCATATAACTTCTTCTCCATTCAAAGTATGTTACTTTCTGCAATCGGGGGGGCCCTATTTTAGCAATCAGTGGGGGTCCCAGCCTTGGAATCCCTAGTGATCAGACATCTATCACCTATCTTGTGGATAGGTTCTCAATGTCATTAGTGGCACAACCCCTTCAAAAGCAGTTGCCCACGTGCTGCTACTGCTGTAAAAAAATAAGAAACCCATACTCCCCTTTAGGCTATGTTCACACGGCTTATTTGCCGGCCCATAGATTATCATTACTAGCGGCGCGTATACGCCGTAGGTAAATTGATCTGTCACTTATTCCTCCCCCGCGGCGGAATTCGGTGAATGGGTAGAGGAGGACATAATCCATAGTTCACTATAGGGGGGGAGACTGTGGATTCCCGTAATGACTGGGACGTATTCCAGCCGTAATTCGCGCACTATAGCGCGTAATTACGGACTCAAATACATCCCATTTTAAGCCGTGTGAACATAGCCTTAGGGTATGTTCACATGGCGTAATTGTGGCTCGTACAGTACGGCTGCAGTTACACCGGGCGAGTTGGGAGTTGTGCTCATCAGTGCGTATTCCAGCGGCGCGGAGGGCTGGCAGCACGCCGGCCCCATTGACAGTCACTACTCTAGGCGCATATTCTCCGCAAGTAATTGACATGTCACTTATCTCCCCACGCGTACAATATGATCCTATTCTAAGCAGGGGGTGAGGAGGAGTTTTCCATAGTTACTCTATGTGTGAACACACCCCATCAAGGCAGTGTTCACACGGCTTTTCCTGAAAGATTTGTGAGCGCAATCCGCTCACAAATCCGCCGTGAATAAGGGGCGGGACCGGGGGATGGGGCGACCGCTCCGGCCACATAGAACTTGCAATATACAACGGCGAGTATTGCGCCTGGATTATGGTGATGTCACTTTCTCCCGCCCGGCGGATTCGCCGAGCGGTCGAGGAGCGAAAGAATCCACTGTTCTCTATGACAGGCAGTGGATTTACCGTAAAACTAAGACGGATTGGCGCCGTACTGCAGCGCATATCCGTGCGCGCAGTACGGCGCCAATGCGCGGCATAATAAGCCGTGTTTGTTGGAACGAGGCCTAAATGATGACCTCCTGTTCACTGTGATTCGCCCTCTCGACCCCAGTTCCTCTTCCAGGATCTTCAGTTGTCTGCTGGCAGTCAGCTTGTGCACACCGCATTCGCTAACTGGCTGTAGTAGTCATGTGACATTGCCCAACATCTCGATTTGGAAGTGAAGGCTCTAAATCAGGCATCCTCAAACTGCGGCCCTCCAGCTGTTGGGAAACTACAACTCCCATCATGCATTTATATGATCTATAACAGTGGGAATGATGGGAGTTGTAGTTTCCCAACAGCTAGAGGGCCGCAGTTTGAGAATGCCTGCCTTAAATAGTGATGTCAGGTAATGTCAAGTGATCACTGCAGCCGAAAGACAGCGGAAGACCAGGGGACAGAATTGGCAGTGGCACTGCTGGAATAGAGGTCAATACAGAGGTAAGTACTGGGATTCTCATCCTCTTTCAGCAGCTCAGATTTACCTTTAAATGGGGAGGGTGGAAGAGCCACGTAAAAATAGGGGGGGAGCGACCTTTAAGACCAGTTCTGATAGGTATGCGTTGAGTTCAGTAACTCTTATTTCCCATGATTCTGCATTGCGCTTGTCCTCTTTTATTCCTCATTGACTGGGTAGGGACAAGCCCTTTTGACACCAAGTAGTCAACGTCAGCACTTATTTGACAATATCAGACCATGCAGGGACACACCCTCAACCTGTAATACCCTGATACCAATTTATTCATAATGTTGTAGGAAGAACAACAGAGGTACAGCACAATGTGGAGCTTAAGATCCCCAAAATTATTATTTTTTTTTCCCCAACATGTTTTAATGAAGAATTTTGCATATAAAACATTGTGTGAAAACTGGGAAAAGTTGGACTTAATAAAACAACCAGCTCTTTCCCTTACATATGTTGTTAACAGTACAGTATTTGCAGATTATGAAAAGGTAATATAAATATAATTAAAGCAGTGTTAACGGTACTATATTCGTAGTTTATGAACATTTGAATGAGGATCGTCCAACTTTAAAAAAAAAAAAAAAAAAGCTATATATATATATATATATAATTATATATATATATATATATATATATATATATATATATTCTATATATATATTTATATATATATATTATAATTTGACAAAAGGCCTTGTCATGAGGGTCGATATGTGCCACCGCACCTTAGGGCTGCGGTGGAGTGAGCCAGATAAATAGGTCTTTAATCAGTGGATTCCGACTCTGGCTTTTACTGGAGCAGTCTTAGAGTTGGGTGGGGGACTGCTCCCACATATCCACTCCGGGATTTCCTTTGGCCTATTATGCCAAGGCCTGGGGTGGGGTACGCCACTCCAAGCCAGAGGGTTTGCTGTGGAAGGAGACCCTATAGTGAAGGCTCTGTGAGAGCGCTGGACATGCTCTACTTAGGGTTGGAAAAGGACTGGATGGGAGCTTGAAACCGTTTTCTGTTAATCTTTTTACCCCTGAAGCAGGGATGGATATATTTTGTGGTTATGTTTTGCACCCTGCCAAGATAAAGCTTGTCTTTTTGATCTGTGGGGCACTTTCTGTCAATAAAAACCCTATTAAGTTTACGTTACCTGTGTCTGTGTATCCCTGTGACGGAGCATGACACCCACAAGTGGTGGAGGATGCGGGCAGTCAACGCCACTCCTGGAAGAGTACAGAGGGAAATAAAGACCTGGGTTTTTTTAAAAGCGTGTGGCAGCAGGGCAAAAACAGGTGCTTCCAGCAGGGCTTGAGCTCATCAATCAATTGGTGAATGTAATTCTCCAGAAAGCAGAATCAGCGCACACAGCAGCAAAGGGGAACACACGGAGCCATGCAGGCCCAACAAGAGACCAACCAGCTCCTGTTCATAGACTCTGGCCGTGCTGACAGAAACCGCTTCGAAGAAGGAGGAACCAGCGGATGACAACGCCAGAGTACAAAAATCGGTGAGAGGTGCTAATAAAGATGACCCCGGAAGACGACGTAGAGGACTTCCTAACCATCTTTGAACGAGTGGCAGAGCGGGAAAAGCTTCCCATCGAGCAATGGGCGGAAGTCCAGGCGCCCTACTTGACTGGGGAACAGCAGAAAGCCTACTTTGATCTTCCACTGCAAGATGCTAAAGTCTACAGCAAGTTAAAGGCCGAAATCCCAGCCCAGCCTAGGGGTGAATCTGGCTGTGTCCGAGCCGGGATGGAGTGCTAACACTGGGAGGTATGCTCAAGGACAAACCTCCTAGGTCACAATGTTCGATTTGTTTCACCTAGTACAGAAGTGGCTCCAACCAGAACTCCCTGTACCCAATACGCAGATGATGGAGAAGAGTGGTGATGGACTGGTTTCGTCCAAAACCTGCCGAGCCATACAAATGCTGGGTCGCTCAAGAGATCCCACACGGGTGGCGGATGACCACTGGTGAGCCTGTGGAGTGATACCATATGTCGTTGGAAGTATCCTGCGACAGACAACAGCAGCAAGTCCGGTCTCCGGGTCGCTACAGAGGAGGCCAGGTCGCGCAAAGAGGTGGCCCAAATACAGTTCTCAGAGGGGCAAGTTCGGACTGATAATCGATCTCCAGCGAGGTGTCCAGATGTCCTGTGATTTGCTGGAGATTCAATGGCCTGGGCACATAGCAGCTCACTGACCCCAGTTCTCAGAGCCCATGGACTTGCAACGTAGGCCGCCCAGATGTTCACTGGTTTGCCTACCCTCTGGCCATAACTGTGCCATACCTCAGCGAGGGTACCCAGCTCTGCCAGGTAATGGTCAACGCGGCTCGGGGTCGCAGGTGTGGACTTTGGACTCCGGGAGTTTGGGTGACCCTGTTAAGGTCCACACTCCCCCAATGTACGGGTACACGGCAAGAAGGTTGGGGTACATTGTATCCATTGGGGACACTAAGAACATACCCGGGGGTCAAGGTGACATGTGGCTACAGAGCAGGCTTCCCCTGTCCCAATATGGTGGGGTGGTAGAAAATCTCATGTACACCCATAATTCTGGGAAGGTGACTTTCCAGCGTTTTTGTGACTTGATGGGTAAAGGGCCATGACCGCGGGCCACAAAAGGGGCCCAAATAGTCCCTGAAAAGGGTAATAAGTAAAAAGAATGTGATTAATGAGAGGTCAACAGGAATTTCATTGGTTGGTATTAGCAGGGATGGAACAATGAGGGCGAACATACCAGGAAGCTAATCTCCATGACCTGAGGTGTCCCGGGGGAAAAAATTTGGGGACGCCAAGCTCAGGGAACTAGATGTTAAAACCATGCTCTAGTAACGTCTCAGTGATAATTGGTGTTACTCATGAACCGGGGCAGGTCACAGGTTTCCGACTTCGCCATGGTTAACGGATTTACTGTATCGGGTAACTAAAGTGAGGATAGGGTGGTGGTGGAACAAAACTGCGGTACAGGGCCCTATAGGCGTATGATGTTGGGACCTAGCCCACTTCTCACGTGTTGGGAGGAAACTTTGGGGGTAGTGAGAGACACGGGATGCGAATTTACAAAAGATTTTTTTTTGGCCAGGATGTCATCGGGTGATATTGGTTTTTTGCCAAGTCTTGGCCCATCTTGCCAATTTAACCGCCAAGCGGTGTCGCATTTCCAGACCCCAATAGTGCCTATGCCCATCATAGAGACCCCCTTCAGTGCAGATTGCAATGGATATGGTGGGCCCACTGGTAAAATCAGTAGGGGGTCACCAAATATACTTTTGGAGTATAGAATATGCACCCAATTAAACGGGATGCGAGTACCCTAAGATATTTCTCCTTCATAATCTATTGCCGAGGAGTTGGTGCACATTTTTTCATCTAGACGGGACTGCCAAAAGTGTTCGGAGCCGAAGGGAAAAAAACCTTAATGTACCAGGTTTTATGAAGGAACTGTGTAAAGTCCTGTGTATAAAGCAGCTAAGGATGTCAGTGTACCATCCGCAAATGGATGGGCTAGTAGAGCGGTTCAATAAAACACTGAAGGCCGTAGAAAAGGATGGCCAGGATTGGGACTCTTTAATACCTTACCTGATGTTCTTTATAAGTGAAAGTCACCTCAGAGACTCAACAGGGGTTTTACCCATTTGAATGCTCTTCGGGCGTAAATTCATCGGGGGTTTTCTGGACGTGCAAAGGGAGACCTGGGAAAGAGAGGTCACGCCATAACAAGAGTATCATGAAGCACGTGGCTCAAAGCAGGAGAGAATAGCCTGGGTCATGCCAATAGTTAAGGGGGCATCTTTATTGAGGGCTCAAGAAGCCCAAAATAGGGTTTACAATAAAACGGCCGGATCAGATAGTTCCGCCCTGGTGATCAGGTACTCGTCCTTGTACCCACTGTGGAAAGTAAGTTCCTAGAGAAGTGGCAGGGACTGTTTGAGGTCCACGATAAAGTTAATGAGGTGAGCTACAAGATACACCACCGGGCCAAATGGAAAGCAATCTGGTGCATCATGTAAACCTCATCAAGCCATGGGAAAGACTAGGGGACATGACGGGGTACACCATATGTCTGCTTAACCAGTTGAGCAGTAGGGTTCCTGGAGTCACTATCGCAGAACACCCTCTCACCCTCCAGAGCGCAGTGTTGGAAACTGTTAGAGCAAAAACAAGGATTTGTTTTCTCGTGCTTACCGGGTCTCACATCTGTGAGTGAGCATGACATAGTCACCGAGCCTCATGTTAATATGAATATAAAGCCAAAAAGAATCCCTGAGGCCTGTAGGCAAGTGGTGTCCCTCCCGGGAGGTGGAACGGATGCTAAAACTAGGGGTCATTGAAGAATCTAAGAGTGGGTGGTGTCAAGCCCAATAGTACTTGGTGCAATGACGAGGGGGGAATGCCGCATTATGTAATGACTACAGAAAACTTAAACGAAGGTCTCCATGGTGGACGCCTACCGTTGCGAGAGTAGACGAACTTTATTGATGAGGCCAGGGCCGGCCCGTTTTATCACCACATTGGACCTCACCAAGGGATACTGGCAAATTCCCCTGTCAAAGGAAGAAAAGGAGAAGACGGCCCTCTTCACCTCTGAGGAGTGTTACCATTAAACCAGGTGCACTTTTGCGTCTGCTAGGGGGAGCCCACCGGCCACCTTCCAATAGGGCCATGATCGCATATTAATCCATCGTCATCTTTATTCAGGAATGGGAAAGTCCATCTAGGGATAACTGAAGGCGGTCATAGATGCCCTAAGGAGACGCGGGGTTTAACATCAAACCTAAGAAATGTGCGGTCGGTTGGGTATGGAAAGAGGCCAAGTACTTGGGGTATATTGTGGGAAGGGGCACTAATCAAAACCTCAGTAACAGTGGAAAAGCCATACAAGCTGGCCCGCCCCATAAGGAAAAACTGGTTAGGGCATTCCTGGGCTTGTTGGCTAATACCGCCGGTTTGTGCCAGATATTTGCAACGGTGAGCTCACATAAAGGGGTCCCGAGGCTAACAATAGGGTCCCAGTCTTGTGATGGTAAAATGATCCCCGGAGGCTGAAAAAGCTGACGGGATGCGTCAGTTGTAGGCCTGGGGCCGTCGAGTAATGTCGCAGGGACATAAATGGGTAAGAAAAACCCCATTGATGTAACTTAGCCGCAAGCTTTCCCCGGCATGAAAATAATTATTCTATTGTGGAGGGAGAAGGAATGCATGGCCATTAAGTGTGCTATCTAGATGACCTCAGATTTATTTGTTGGGTAGAGAGTTCACACTGGTCTCTGACCATGCGCCATTAAGATGGATGAAGTTAAAAAAAGGGAACAACGCCAGAATAACACGCTGGTATCTGGCAGGCCTGTAAATTACATGGTAATACAGATGCAAATCAAGAGTGCACTGTCTGATGGGCGATAGTGCCCAGCCCCTTGGTTTTGGGCAGAGAGGAGGGGGGGTGGGGGGGGGGGAGGGAGGGGGTATGTGACAAGACAAAAGGCCTGTCTTGAGGGTCGATATGTGCTCCACCGCACCTAGGGCTGCGGTGGACGCAGTGAGCTCAAGATAATTAGGTCTGAAACCTTAGGTTGCAGGACACCTTGATTACGTTTTCATCACTGCTTTAAGCAGTGGATTCCAGGTTCTGATTTTACTGGACCAGTCTTTATGTTAAAGTTCACCGGCTTATTAAGCCGTAATTGGAGCCGGATTGCGCTCGCAATTCGCCTTACCGAATAAGGGGCGCGGGGCGCGGCACCCGCCGACACGGCACCATTAGGACTTGCATTATCACTCACCTCTGTTGCGACTCCACCTGAAAATAAATCTCTCTCTTCCGCTCCATTCCTCAACTATGACACTAAAAAATTCTGGTCCATGCCCTTGTAATCTACACGCCTAGGCTACTGCAACGCTCTTCTCTGTGGCTACCGGTAGCACCCTTCGCTCCCCTCCAAGCCACATTCCTTAACTTCTCTGCCGGTCTTATTCCACTTCTCTCCTCGCTATACTCTGCCTCTCTCCTCTGCATCCTCCCCTCTGCACAATCCCTTCACTGGCTTCCCATTGCCCAGCGAATGATAATTTCAAGATTCGATCCATGGACCTACATGGCTCATGCATGTCCCTCTCCCACTCCATACTTCCTGGCCCTAATTCCAAATATTCCCCCTCACTGGACCTTATCTCTGCTCTCCCCTTATCTTAGATCTCATCCCACAACTGTCTCCAAGACTTCTCCCGTGCTTCACAAAGACTTTGGAACTCACTGCCCAAACACATCAGACTCTCCACTCCACTTTCTCCAGCTTCAAAAGCAACCTGAAAACTAATTCTTTTTGCTTGCCTATACCTTCACTAAACCTTGTCACTACTATCCTCCACAAACATGTCGCCCTCCGCCCTCACATCCTGGTCTCTTTCCCCCTCCTTGTAGAATGTTAGCCCTAGCGGGCGTAGGGTGCCCTCTGCTCCCTTCTGTGTGCCCAATTGTCCATTACAACTTTCTCTTGTACTCGTTATGTAAATGTTATGTATTTATGTATCCTCCCCTCGAATGTACCAGCGCCCCCTAAATCAATGGCGATATAAAAATATAAATAAATAATAATAATAATATTTATCCCACGGCGCTTTTATTGCGCGGTCTGGATAATGAGCAAGTTGACTTTCTCCCTGCCCGTACGAATTCGCCGAGCGGGCGGAGCGTAGGAAGGCAAAGGGAGAAGGTAGAGGAGTAGGAAGGATCGCGAATGGTGTAAGGGGAGCGAATCGGAATCCTACTGTTCTCTATGAGAACTGTGGGATTACGTAATTACTGGCCGAAGGATTGGCGCACGTACTGCAGCGCAAATCCGGCGCGCACAGAGTACCTGCGCCAATCCGCTGGAGAGAAAGGAACAAAAGATAAGCCGTTTATTGCAGTATGACTTCCATTATATGTATGATTGGGAATGAACGGACCCCCCTTAGATTTACATGACGATGAGACGAGGCCCCCCTTACATATGAGTTGGGTGAGTGGTGCAGTGGTGCGTAGGTGGAATGGCTGCACGCCTCCACACCACATATCAATCTCTGGGATTCCTTTGGCCTACGTATAAAGCCAGGAACTTCCAAAGCATGAGTTTGTGTATAGAAGAAGCTTATGTGAGTGCTAGGCTGAGAGCCGTTGTCTCTTGGATTTGCTATTTGCTCTGCTTTAAGGGCCTGGATCTCTGATCTAGATAATGATTGGATGGTGGGTGAGCTTTTGAACCGTATTATTTCTGTTATAAATCTTTTTTTACCGCCTGAAGCAAGGATATGTTTTGTGTTACGTTTTTGCACCCTGCCAAGATAAGCCGTCTTTCTGATCTGCCTGGGACTTTGGTCAATAAAACCCTGTTAAGTTCACATTTTTTCTGTGATTTCTTTGTGATGGAGTTCTGACCAACCCCCCCTACAAAAATATTTTATATATATAAATGTGTGTATATGTGTGTATATTTATATATATATATATATATATATTATATATTTATGTATATATATATATATATAATATATATATCATTATATTATATATATATATATATATATATTATATATATATATATATGGCATTAGTAGCCTTATGGTATTTGCCTATTATGAACCTTTAAAGGAGGATAGTCCAATATTTCCAGAAACTCGAGAACACTGTTTGCCTTACGAAAGTGCGTATTAAGAACTTTGAAATGAGGATTGATCAACATTTAAGAAATCTAATTAGAGCATTAGAACGGTTGTAAGGGTTGTAGCGACCCAATGGGTCGGTTCAATGGCAATAATAATACTGCTGCCACTCTGTACCAGGGGTGTCAAACTCATGTTCACAACAGCCCTCGAAGGGCCATTGTTGGGTGGCCAGATACCTTGGTAGGGCTGTCAGAGCTATGCCACTGCCCGTGAGTTGCTCACCAGTTGTGTCTATGCTCTCGGGAGATACAGAAAAGTTTGTGGTGGGCCAGATTCGGCCCTCGAACCTTGAGTTTGACACCTGTGCGTGTAGATCATCTAGATCATCACAGCTGCCGCAAGTGATCTCTGCCACATAGACAAGAAGGACATGAGAGAACCCCTGCCACCTGAGACCCCAACCCTGCGATCCTGGCACCTTAAGGAGGGGCTCGGACTTTATCTATTGCTGTTTTTGCAAGTACAATAAATAGGTGCCCAGCTTCTATACCACCCACACCTTAAAGGACTCCACTGGCAAGGTGGTGTGCCCCATTCTATGCTGCTACACCTGTCCGCAGTGTGGGGCTACAGGCCCATATTCGAAACTCCTATAAAAATGAATGGGAAGGGATGCCAGATAAGCACACAAAGCACACCATGGCTTTTGATATGTGGAAGGACTACCTGGGCCTCAATGACACACTCTATGCCCTCCTGAGGAACAACCGTAATGGTGCCAACAGCCAAGAAGCTTCTCCAGATCCTGACACCTTATTAATGGCCAGGGGTGAGCTAGGCCAGCTGCCGCAAGTGATTTCTGCCACAGAGACATGAAGGACAGCAGATACCCCCTGCCACCTGGGGCCTCAGGACACCAACCTTGCAATACTGACACCATACTACCAGGTCAGGGAAGGGCCAGGCCAGCTGCAGCAAGTGACCTCTGCCAGAGAGACAAGGGGGACATGAGATGCCACCTGGGGCCCCAGGACCCCAACCTTGCAATACTGACACCTCAATACCAGGCCAGGGAAGGGCCAGGCCAGCTGCAGCAAGTGACCTCTGCCAGAGAGACCAGAAGGAAATGAGATGCCACCTGGGGCACCAAGACCCCAACCTTGCAATACTGACACCTACCAGGCCAGCTGCAGCAAGTGACCTCTTCCAGAGAGACAAGGAGGACATGAGATGCCACCTGGGGCCTCAGGAACCCAACCCTGCGATCCTGACACCTTACTACAAGGACAGGGAAGGGCCAGGCCAGCTCCTGCAAGTGACCTCGGCCGGAGAGACAAGAAGGACATGAGATACTCCCTGCCAACTGAGACCCCAAGACCCCAACCCTGGCACCTTAAGGAGGGGCTCGGACTTTATCTATTGCTGTTTTTGCAAGTACAATAAAGAGGCGCCCAGATTCTATACCACCCACACCTTAAAGGACTCCACAGGCAAGGTGGTGTGCCCCATTCTACGCTGCTACACCTGTCCACAGTGTGGGGCTACAGGCCCATATTCGGAACTCCTATAAAAATGAATGGGAACGGACGCCAGAGCATCGCACAAGGCACACCATGGCTTTTGATATGTGGAAGGACTACCTGAGCCTAAATGACACACTATGCCATCCTGAGGAGCAACTGTTATGTTGCCAACAGCCAAGCAGCTTCTCCAGATCCTGACACTTTATTAATGGCCAGGGGAGGGTCAGGCCAGCTGCCGCAAGTGATCTCTGCCACAGAGACAAGAAGGAAATGAGATACCCCCTGCCACTTGGGGCCTCAGGAACCCAACCCTGCGATCCTGACACCTTACTACCAGGCCAGGGAAGGATCAGGCCAGCTGCCGCAAGTGACCTCTGCCAGAGAGACAAGAAGGACATGAGAGAACCCCTGCCACCTGAGACCCCAAGACCCTAATGCTGTGATTCTGGCACCTTAAGGAAGGGCTCTGACTTTATCTATTGCAGTTTTTGCAAGTACAATAAAGAGGTGCCAAGCTTCTATACCACCCACACATTGAAGGACTTCACAGGCAATTTGGTGTGACCCATTCTACGCTGCTACACCTGTCCACAGTGTGGGGCTACAAGCCTATATTCAGAACTCCTCTAAAAATGAATGGGGAGGGACACCAGAGCAGTGCACAAGGCACACCATGGCTTTTGACATGTGGAAGGACTACCTGGGCTTAAATGAGACTCTATGCCATCCTGAGGAGCAACCATGATGGTGCCAAGAGCCAAGAAGCTTCTCCAGATCTTGACACCTTAATACCAGGCCTGGGAAGAGCCAGACCAGCTTCCGCAAGTGATCTCTGCCACATAGACAAGAAGGACATGACAGAACCCCTGCCACCTGAGACCCCAAGACCCTAATGCTGTGATTCTGGCACCTTAAGGAGGGGCTTGGACTTTATCTCTATTGCTTTTTTTGCAAGCACAATAAAGAGGCGGCCAGCTTCTATACCACCCACACCTTGAAGGACTCCACTGGCAAGGTGGTGTGCCCCATTCTACGCTGCTACACCTATCCACAGTGTGGGGCTACAGACGACCAGGCCTGCACCAGGAAATTCTGCCCTCTGACCAAGAAAACCTACACCTCAGTGTATGTGACCCAAGCGAAGAAGACCAAGTATATGACACCATGATGGAGGCACTTGGGTCCAGGGTGTGGGCTCCCCCCTCTTTTGGGTCTCAAAGGGAAAATAGGCACCAGTGGGGGAAAATTTTTTGGGTTTGCAGTTTTTTAAGTGTTCTTTTAAGTTTTATAACATTTTATTCTGTTGATATTTTAATTTTTTAGGAAACCCTGCAGTCGGAATGTCCCCTTTTATTTTTTGCGAAACAGTGGTATTGAAGTAAAGTTTAAACCCTGTTAATTTTGGGAAAAAAAAGAATGGGGAAAAAATTGCACAAGTGAAATGAAAATAAGGGAGAAGGTTTTGAAGGTGGCCCCAAAAACCTTTTAAAAGTACATTCTGCATGTATAGTGAATAAAAAAGGTTGCTTAAAAAAAAGGACAACCCTGGATCAGTAAGGAGATTTCATTTAAAAAAAAAAAGCTTTCCCCCATTCAAATCTATGGAATTTCCAAAAAGATACCAAAGCACACTCACTTGGTTATAGTCAGAATGGCCCCCAAAAGAAAAAAAGGGGAAATACCCCAATTTCAAATGGGGTTTAAAGGGATGGGTGACAAAAGTTTTTAAATTTTACATCTTTCATGATAATGATTATTTTGTGATCTCTGAACCAAAGGGGGGCCCTTTAAAAAAAAGGGAACCCCGAATCTTTAAAGGGGATTTTTAAAAAAAAAAAAAAGGGGGAAAAAAAGGAGTTTTTTCCCCCTTTGTGCTTGAAAGGGCCCCTTGTGAATTTTCTGGTCTTGTCCCAAACCCCCCCAATATTTTTAAAAACACGTTTTTTTCCCCCCGAAAAAAAAAAAGTGCAGACATAGTCATCTACAGGGGGGCCCTTGGTTTTCTATGCAAAAGGTTTATTTTTCAAAGATTCAATGTAAGCACAAAATGTATGCAATGCATTTTTATAAAAAACCCAAACAAGGATTACTTTAGAAAAGCCAAAGGGATATGTATAAGTGCCAAGTACAACAAGTTTTATTTTAGGGGCTTTCATCTATATCGCTGTGTCCTTTCACACTAACATCAGTGGAATGTCATATAGAAGAAAAAGAAAAGAAAAATTACAGTATTAAACTATTGACTAAAAACTATGCCTGCGTCTCCCTCGTGGTGACCATTCATCGAGACTGATCCATAGAAGACAATCATTGCTTTGAGTGTTGGGTTTCCAAAAGGGTTTCCCGAAATTTTGGGCAAAACTATTCGACTTTAAATTTTGAAAAAAAATTTGGGTTTTTAAGTGGGCAAACCCAAAAAATTTTCCTCTACCCCTATTCACCACGCTTTAGATCCAGGTTGATGTCAAATTCGAACCCCAAACAAAAAATTTTTTTTTTCGGTTTAAATTTAAAAGCCTTAAAAAATAAATAATGTAACCCCCAACCGCAGGGTTGGGGTTTTTGGGGGAGCTTTATGGTAACTGGAAGTGATGTCGAAATGGTGGTCCTACATTACTTGCAGTTACCACAACATAAGCCCTTGTTACAGTAACCAGAAGCAATGTTAGACTTCGTACCAGAAGTGACACACGCAAAAGGGGGCCCCACTGAACCGGGGGGTTGGGCCCGAAAAGGGAAAAAAAAACCTTTAACTCAAAATTAGGTTGAATAAAATTTTTTTGGGGGATTTTCACCTTTAATCAAAAGGTTTTGGGGGTTTTTGGGGCAAATTTTGGCAACCACCTGAATCAACCCTACTCTAATAATTTTTTTTGAAGGGGCCCCCACACATTTAATCTGCCCTTCTATTCAGGTGCAGAGACCTGACAGAGCCCCCCCAAAATTGTAGGCCTTTTTTTTTCCCAAAAAACCACAAAATCTGCATGTGTTCTGTTTTGCAAGAGTAATATCTCTATTTTAAGAAGGGGGGTTCTATTCCCTTGAGAAATTTGGGGAATGATGCCTCATTTTTGCTAAAGGGGTTTTTTTTTCATCCAAAAAATTTTATAGGGGCATGAATGAAAAAATGCTGCTTTTTTCTCTGTCACTTCCTGGTCAAACTGTCTTAAAAAGATAAGAGCTCCATGTATTTTAGGCTTCTCTGTTTATCATTTTAGATTAAATTTAAATTTCCTTCCCCTGAGGGCAGGAGAAACTTCGAGTAAAAGTAAAAAAGTAATTTGTTCCCCTTTTTTCTGAAAGATCAATAACACACAAGCTTTCAAACGGGTGCAACCGTGGATGAAAATCACTCCCGCTATCAAAACAAACAGAGGGGTAAGGGTTTCACAGGTCTGTCACTTGGGGAAAACCCGAGAGGCACAGAAGCTGATAAAAACCAAATTTGTAGCTCCTTAACAAAAAAAGATGAACAATGTAATATAGTTGGACAAACGTTTTCATTTAGTGTTCCCTACATTTTGAAAGCTAATCTTTGTAGTGAGACAACCTCTTTAAGCCACATTTAATCAGGACGTGACATGATTCACAAGGTACTCTGTATTGTTTGCGACCCTGCTTCTTTTGTTTACACATGTCTAATGCCCATAGTTCTAAAGATTTAATCTGCTTGTACTTTATCAGAACATGTTTATCAGTGAGGCTGATCGAAACATGTCGGGAGAGGACTATAGGGACTTTTAGAGCTAAGTGTTAACAGGGTGAGGTTCCAGACAGGAACGCCCAGGTAAGGGTCTTATAGTTGATAGGGCCATATAGGTGTTACATACTTTTGGTCTTGACAATTTTTCCTTAACTCTGGTTATTTAGTATTTTTTCGTTTCTTTGGTTGAGAGAATTTTTGTAGTACCATAGATTTTAACAAATTTTATTAAAAGTTATGTTTTAGGACCTCTTTCATCTTTTTAATTTCTTTTTAAAGAGTAATATCTACAACAAAATTGCCGCAAAACGGTCATTGAATGAGGTTTTTAAAGCTGTCCACGTGTTCAGTCCAGCAAATTACTATAAATTTACAGCAATTCTGCTGCACATGCAATCTCCTTTATGGTACATGTGACATACCACACACACCATTCCAAGACTACATTTGCGTCTTTATTGGCCAGCGTTTCATTACCGGTAGAGTAACCTGGTAAATACATTGCATCATTCATTTTTATGGTCTCTACTCTGCATGTATAATGTGCATAGTACATGTACTGTACTTTTTACACGTTTCATTAATTTTTGCCTCCGCTGAACATTGGAGAATTCCCTCGGTATACAACCATTGTGATTAGTATGTCAAGTGTGGGAACTGTGTGGGTAAGTGGGACGAAAAGTCTAAACTAGGCTATTGGTTAAGTGAGCAGTGAACATATGGACATGGTTTACAATTTTCAGAGAACATGTCATCCCAACAGATTTCTGTGAGAAATATATATGTATAAATGACGTGGTGGAAACTGCCAGCTTTACACATGTGATTTACTCAAAAGACAAACCCACCAACAGCGAGAATGCAGAAGAAAAAGATATCCTCCCTGGTTTTCTGCACAATCTGTGTTGGGTGTCATGTGATTTTAATATATTCCCAAGCCTCATTGTAAATTATTTAGTAGATGACATTACTCAGCTCTGTATTAGAAGCTGCTACAATTTCTCTTACAGTCTATGTTGAAAAAGGAATAATGCATCAATTTGATATTTATGGTGGTTAGGATGAATTCTATAGCAAGCTGCCATAATTAAAATGGTTTTATAGGGTAAGTAAAACATGGCAGCGTAATTTCAGAAACAGTGCCGCACCTGTCCATGGGTGATGTCTGGTACCACAGCTCAGATCTACTGAAGTGAATGGTGCAAAGCTCCATACCACACAACCTATGGACACGTGTGGTAATGTTTTACAAGAAAACAGCCACGGTTCTCTAACCTTGAGCAAACCCTTGAGCCAGGCCCCAGCTGCCGCTGCTAGTTTACCACCCTAGATGCCCTGTAGGCAATAACTGCAGCATCGAGAGGGTTAACAGAGTGAGGAGCATCTAGGTCTGCCATGTGCAGGAGTTTAATAGGCTCCGCCATAAAGTCCAATAGGCTGCTTGTCACATACAGTATAATTTATAGTAAAACCATAAGAGTATGTTCACACGGTGCATTTGCAGGGTGTACTTCGGAGCATATTTGCACCGAAGTATGCCCTTCAAATACGGTAAAATCACGGTTCAAGTCTCGCACTCACATTGCTGTGTAAAATCGTCGTCGTTGTTAAGACAATGATGATTTTAGGACGGTATTTCTTAGCGTGAACTGTATACCTGTAAAAAGAACTGACCTGCCACTTCCTTCAGGCGCTTATGTGCCGAGAAATAGAAAGATACACAAGGCAGAAAGATGCCTCGTTCCACTGCACGTTGAAAGTACGTGCTTGCATGCGCATACTTTCAACAGCGCTTATAAACGTATTGCGGTACGTACTTGTGCGTGCCGTATTATGCTGTATGAACATACCCCGTTGCATTGCTATGTATTCTAAAAGCAATCAAGTCCCATTTTGGGACTAAAAAGATAAATGAATAAAAACCATCAAATTTTTTTTTTTAAAAAGATACAAAATCCCCTAACATTTTTTTAATGGTACAAAATACGAGGGGCTGCTGATAAGTCTTTGGCTTTGTGTTCTTTTTTTTGTTTCTATGGTAACGAATGTTACATCACATGAAAGCCTTATGTGTCTAATATATGTTTTCAAAATTTTGTGTTTGTAGCTTATGGCAACAGTGATCTAGGCACACGGGAAAACAAAATGGCGGAGTCTAAGGCGATATTCATAGCAAATGAGAGCAGAGGAGTGATAAAATTCTTGTCTTTGCAAGGAAAGTCCGTGAAGGATATTCATGGCGATATGTCGCAGA
Organism: Phyllomedusa bahiana; assembly: GCA_025379985.1. NCBI lineage: Eukaryota > Metazoa > Chordata > Amphibia > Anura > Hylidae > Phyllomedusa > Phyllomedusa bahiana. The sequence goes on from JAODAL010000195.1 coordinate 295,748, forward strand.
CATTGGGGGGAGATCAATGCCCTTCATATTCTACAGCGAGGAACTGGGTTGCCACTTCAGCACCAATTATGAGGAACGTCCTGGACGACCGAGAATGGTTACTGTTCTGATGCTGTGCACAACCTCATACTGGAGAATCTGAGAATTTCAGCTAAAAGAATAGCAGACATCATGGGGATTTCTCGTGAACGTGTTTGTGTCATTATCCATGGACTTTTGAACATGAAGAAGCCATCTGCAGAGTGGGTGCCCAAATGTTTGACAACAGATCAGAAAAGCTGTGAGTGAAAACCTTCCGGTCCATTTGTCAGCGTTTGCGGTCTGATAAGAACTTCCTGGATCAGCTGGTTACTATGGATGAGACCTGGATTGATTTGTATGACCCTGAAACCAAGAAGCAGTCAAAAGAGTGGAGGCACAGTGGTTCTTCTCATCCAAAGAAGTTCAGGGTGCAAAAATCAGCCACTAAGGTGATGGCGTATGTGTTCTGGGATAAGGAGGGTGTGCTGCTAGTGGACTACCTTCAAAATGGTTCCACCATCAATGCAAGGTATGACATTGAACTTTTGGACCAATTGAAGGCAGCTCTGAAGGCCAAAAGGCACGACAAGCTGTCCAAAGGAATCTTGTTCCTGCAAGACAAAGCCTCCGCTCACAATGTACAAGCGACCATGGCAAAACTTGACCACCCACCTTATTCACCAGATCTAGCTCTCTCCAACTATCACTTGTTTCCAGACCTGAACAAACACCTCAAGGGTAACAAATTTCACACCATTTGATGCCATGGCTGCTACGGATGACTGGTTTGAGGCACAACCGAAATCCTTCTTTTTCCAAGGCTTACAGAACTTGGAATACCGATGTAAGAAGTGTGTTGACATCAGTGGAGAGTATGTGGAATAAATGTAAAGTTTCATCTTCCTATCTCATTTCTTTCTGGGTAAAGCCAAAAACTTATCAGCAGCTCCTTGTAAATACTGCCACCTCCATAACAATCCAATTTATAAATTTTTTTGTTATGTTATACATACATTGAAAGAAAAAACCTATGCCAGGATTGCCTTTTTCCATCCAGACTTACAACAGCAAAAAGACTGAATAAAAATGTTAAAAAATAAATAAATCTTATGTACCCCAACATGATACCAATGAAAACAAAAACCTATCCTGCAAATAAAAAAGTCATGGTTTTCTGTTACGATATTCTAGGGAGTATAAACTTTTTTACTTTTCTGTTAAGGGAGATTAAGGTGATTATGATTTATGGGTATGATGAGAGGCTTGTAAAAAGTCGATTGATGTAACGCATGGACGTGCCAATTTTATCCAAAGAGGGAGACACTCTTTGCTGGTGCTCTCTGTTTCAGCCAATTGACGAGGGTCCTGAAAATTAGCACTCTTATAACACAGAATATACTAATAAGGTATTTAATGGGCTTGGTCACTTTATGCATTATTTTTAAAAATGTATTTAAAATGGGCATACAGCAAATTTACAACATACAGACATTAGAATTTGTGTTCTTTTATCATTCTGGCAAATCCCCCCCTCCCGACACTCATGTCCTAAAAGTGTGTGTGCATCTTGGATGTCTAGCACCAATATATACTGCAGATAAATGACTGGTACAAAGATGACTAAATACTTTCATCTGCACTAACACAAGTCCTGAATGTCCAAAAACCTAGCATGTGCTTCCATGGAGAGTGCTGATGGATGTGTCTGGTTATATAGCTCTGCATCAGCAGCCATTTTCAGGACAAGTGTCAACTCTTTTACCCAGTTAAATCCCCTTAAAGACCAAGCAATTTTGTTCATCGTCGAATTAGAAAAGCCATCATTTTGACAGTCCTATAAGGGCTTCTGTGTTTTAAGACCAATGTTATTTTTTAATGACGCCATTTTGGGGAACATAACACTTATTGCTTATTGTTTTGTTTTTTTTACATTTTAAATTCACGGCATTCATTATATGGTAAACACACTGTACTATGGGTCAGTACGATTATGGCAATATCATAATTTTTTATTTTTTTTTCACTTTTGCACAACAAAGACACTTTTTAAAGGGGCTGTCTCACCACGCTTCTTTAGAGAACAAGCTGCTGGCAGTTCGACCTGTGGTGACGTCACTCCCTGCTATCAGATAAGACAGAGCAAGGAGAGAAGGGGAGAGCCGGCTGGTAACCAGAGAAACCTGTATGCACTCAGAGCTGATAAATTCTAAAATGATCTCCTCAACAAAGTAAAAAAAAAATAAAACAATATATTTGGAAAATCTCTTCAATTACTGGTTCCTACATATTTAAAGCTAATCTTAGTAGTGTGACAATCGCTTTAAATAAAAAAAAATTGTGTTTGTGTGTCTCCATTTTCCAAGACTTATAACATTTTTATTTTTCTATAGACAGATCTGTGTGGGGGCTTGCTTTTGCAGGATGACAGTTTTTATTAGTGCCCGTTAGACTTTTTGAACACTTTTTATTAGGGTATGTTCAGATGTCAAGTAAAATTTACTCGTTGGATTCTACTGTTGATTAAACACGTATTTCATGTGGATTTTGTTAAATTTTTTTGCTTGATTTACAGTCAGAAAACGAGTCCCATTTACTTCTTTTGGGCTTTGGACGACATACAAACTTTTTTTAAATTCATTTTACACTAGGTTCTTAGCCATCCCCATTGACCTCAATTCCACGTGGGAAACAACGGAAAAAAGAACACGTTCTAAGTTTTTTTTTTAACGTAAAAACCGACCGACAAAATAAGCATTGTATTGAGGTTTTATATGAGTATTTCAAGTCTATATCTGTGTGGATTCCAACTTGAAATACTCGTTGTGTGGACGGAGCCTTATGTGCTTTGTGAGAAAAATAAGCAAAAAATTGTGGTTTTGGAATTGTTTTTTTTACGCTGTTTACCATACGAGATAAATAATGTAATCATTTTATAGTTTGGGCCATTACAGCTACCGCAATACCAATTATGTATAGTTTTTTTTTATACATGGATAGAAATTATGCTAGAGACAAATGGGAATTTTTTTATCTTACTTGTTTTTGTTTTGTTTTTAAATTCACGTCCTTCTATACTTTTTTTTAAATATTATTTTTAAGTCCCAGTAGGGAACCTAAAAATGCAATAATTTGATTGTTCATATAATACCCTTCATTACTTATGTAATGCATTATATTATACCTGTCAGTGTAAAACTTACAGGCATCCTACTAGACCAGGCATCCTCAAACTGCGGCCCTCCAGCTGTTGGGAAACTACAACTCCCATCATTCCCAATGGTTATAGATTATATAAATGCATGATGGGAGTTGTAGTTTCCCAAAAGCTGGAGGGCCGCAGTTTGAGGATGCCTGTATTAGACCCTAACAGAAGGCAGACCTGGAAGCCTTCACTAAGTCTCTGGCTACTATGTAAAACCATCCCTATGAACACACCGCTTCTACAACCACTTAGATACGTGGTCACTTTTCACCACGGCATCTAAGGGGTTAAACAGCTCGGATCTGAAGGTTGTCTACTCTTCACCATTAGAGCAGGTTCCTGGTTATCATTAGACACCGGAGCACCTGCTTCATCCAGCACAGGGCACTAATACCAGCTCATTTTTGCCCCGTCGACAAAGATATTGTGGTCCTTAAAGCGTTAAGGAAAATGTTTAAAAAAAAAAAATAAAAATGGCCATGTGTTTGTCAGCAAAGAGAAAGTTAAACCAGCAGCCAGATAGCGGTTATTCTGTGTCTTCTACTTACAGAGATATTGGCATTCTTGCTTTCAACTACGGCAGGATGTGCGGCTATATTGTCAACGCTTTATCAAAGAAGCTGGTTCAAAAGTGACACCTTCCTTTAAAACTACAAGTATCTAAAAATCCACATAAGCCTTTCCCTTGATTTCACGCATAAAAGAGCAGCTTTCTATGAAGAATAAAAAAATCAAAAAAAATCACAATAAAAAACTCGGCTACCAAAATAAATACAATTTGTCAGGAAATCTAGACAGGCAATGTGACCGGGTGTTTACAGTGATCCGAACATTAATTACAAATCTCCGTTCACTGTAAAATGTCATTAAACTTTCTTCTGTACAATTGGCAGGGTCGTCCGAGAATAAACAGATTAAAAGCTCCAGTTCTTTCGCTTTCCTGTCCTTATGCTTTCCCTTTTACTCACTCACTGAAAGACAAAATGCTCAAAATAATTCCCTGTATTCACCTCCTGTTATTTTTAGCTCGGCCTATAAAATTATTTTTTCATGACAGCAAAGCATTTAATCAGCCGGTACAGCTTGTTAGTGTTATGGACGACCCTGGAAGGAAATCTTGATGCGGTGGAATGAAAACAGTGTTTCCTATGTCACCAGCATCAGCGCCAGCAGCGACAATACTAAGAGCTCGTTGACAGGCAGTATTAATGGCTGGATTTATTGCATGGTGGTTCACACAGGGCACTGCCCATGCAATCTACTCAATGCCAATAGGTGGCACATGTATAACAGAATATGCCTTCTTCCCCTGTTTAAGTTAATTACTTCTTAATTGATGCAGCAATATTATTTTTTCATACTGTTACATCCAGTAGCTCACTTAGGATAAGGACACCCAAATCAAAGTGTCAGGGATCTATGTCTTTTTTCAACTGTATTAACTATGTAAGGGTGCGTCCAGATGACGAATAAAATCTACTTGTCAGATTCTACTGTTGAAAACCACCTCGTCCAATGAGTTTTTCTTGTGGATTTTAGTTGTTTTTTTTTCCCACTGGGTTCACAGTCAGACGAGTTCCGTTAATTTCTTTGGGGTTTCGGAAGTGGATCTGCGTCCAAAACGACATACAAATGTTTTTTTGAGACATTTTACATTAGGCTTTTAGCCATCCTAACTGACCTCAGTAGTAAATTTTTCACGTGGGATATGACGGAAGAATGAACATGTTTTATTCTTAAAAACCATCGCATTGTATGAACTACAATGCGTATTTACTATTGCAGTTTATGGGGATAATTTACTTTCAGTTTTAGACGAGTATTTCACGTCCACATAGATTCCAACTTGAAATACTCATCGTGTAGACGGAGCCTTAACAAGGTTTTATACTTTCCTACCATCGCTTTTCTTGTTATGACAGAGCGGCATGTATACCTGATAAATGACATTTGTAATGATCTCTTATTTTATTTACCAGACTGATACACTTATTAATGATAACATTGGTAGAGCTTAGTTCTGGTATTCGTCTCCCAAAAAATGGGAATCTCGCAAGAGAACAGAGAGTGACTTTTGTTCACTATATTTACTATTTTGCCATAGGCAAACAAACTATCAGTTCTCTATCTGTAAAACAGGTCAGGCATGACGTTTTAAATTGTGATCTCTCACCTCTGTCTACAAGTGTCACCTGCTGCAGACGGTGTAACAAGGGGGCCTTATTTGTTCTGTGTCTATGAGATTAGGGACGACTGCCCAAGTAGGATGCTTGGGATCCATTACTGGAGTTAGTATATTGCTGTATATATAAGGCTTTCCTGTTAATAGGTGGTTCTCCACCAGACTTGATAATAGAAAAGGAGCTATTCCTTCTTTCAGGAGTAGAAAGGGTTAAATGATGAGGTTAGAAATCAGGTTTTTAAATAGTGTGTATAGAGGTTAAGTACATAATAAAAGTTACGTTTTAGTGTTTTATAGATAGAGAATTATCCAAGCTCCCGGGGGCGCGCCACACCAGAATCGTACAAATGAACCAAAGTTTGGCGCGAAACGTATGAATGCGCCATAACGGTCATACAAATTCAAATAAGTATGGCTGAGGCAAAGTTTGCCGTGGAACAGGACACATGTAGAAGGTGCTGCGAGACACTTTCAAACATACTGGCACCTTCTACACTCAACTAAAGCAATTAAAACTGGCGTGTCTTCATACATGTCGCCCCACATATCAATTTGCTCAGCTCACCCTAGTCTATAACATGCTACCAGCAGATGAGGTAGTAGCATATTCAATGGAACAGGTTCCCTTTAAGGCATCTTATGATACTAATTACTGCAGACTAACACTAATTGGAAGACCCAAATGTGAACTTTGAAATGTAATTCTAGCAAAAATAAATCTGAAAATTGTACCCATCTTGCCACATCCAGATATAATGCATCTTTGTGCACAATTAATTCCCCTGTTGATTAGTCATTACAAAACCTGCATTTACAGTACATAAGGAAAACAATCTTCTAAAATTTCAGAAAAGGCTGCGTAACCCTTTAAGGTAGTCTAAATAAGCCAGAACTGAGCAAGAATTCAAGAAGACTGCCTCCTCCAGCTTCTACCTGCCTAGCTTGGCCTGACTGACAGGTTTCTTCCTAATTATGCATCAGAAGAGTGAAGAAATCAGGCGATACCTTTTAGAGGCTAACTGAGTAGATTTGATGGTGAGCTTTCGAGAGAACTAGCTCCCTTCTTCAGACATGATGTTATCAGTAGAAGAGTGAAGAAATCAGGCGATACCTTTTAGAGGCTAACTGAGTAGATTTGATGGTGGCTTTCGAGAGAACTAGCTCCCTTCTTCAGACATGATGTTATCAGTAGAAGAGTGAAGAAATCAGGCGATACCTTTTAGAGGCTAACTGAGTATATTTGATGGTGAGCTTTCGAGAGAACTAGCTCCCTTCTTCAGACATGATGTTATCAGTAGAAGAGTGAAGAAATCAGGCGATACCTTTTAGAGGCTAACTGAGTATATTTGATGGTGAGCTTTCGAGAGAACTAGCTCCCTTCTTCAGACATGATGTTATCAGAAGAAGAGTGAAGAAATCAGGCGATACCTTTTAGAGCTAACTAGATTATATTTGATGGTGAGCTTTCGAGAGAACTAGCTCCCTTCTTCAGACATGATGTTATCAGAAGAAGAGTGAAGAAATCAGGCGATACCTTTTTCAGGCTAACTGAGTATATTTGATGGTGCGCTTTCGAGAGAACTAGCTCCCTTCTTCAGACATGATGTTATCAGAAGAAGAGTGAAGAAATCAGGCGATACCTTTTTCAGGCTAACTGAGTATATGTGATGGTGCGCTTTCGAGAGAACTAGCTCCCTTCTTCAGACATGATGTTAATTATGCATCAGTCAATCAAAGACAGAAGGGTGGAAAGAAGCCGACAGGGGCCACCTCCTTGACTTTTCACTAGATTCTCAGATCTTTAAACTATGATTTCTCAGAAATGTCACAGTATTTCAAAGTCCATCATAGCTGGTCATAGAAAGGAAACCTGTCCAAAGGTTCAGGCAGCATGAAACATATGTCAGGTTCCTGTCAAACCCATTTAAAGGGGTTTTCACACTTGTGAAGGTTCTTGGCTACATTCGGAATGCCCAGAGAAGTGTTTGGGGAGGAAGTGGGAAAACTCCTTTAACCCCTTCACTGTGAAGAACGACTGATTGTACTGTACTAGAATATGACTGTTAATACTGACCTGCTAGTACAATAAAAGGGCTAACGTTTAGATCTTGGTATCTTAACAATGGCCAGAATCTTACCGGATGCTAGCTGCATGTGATCTGAGAAAGATCAATGTCTGTTGTTATCATCCCTCCCTCTACCTTTTAGAGACCCTAAGAGGGATACAGGGACTACCAAATCGTTAAGGGAAAGTGTAGTTGACTTAAGTGCCCGCCATTAGCTCCCAGTGTACAAATAAGTGTTTGATTACCGTATCAAAAGCCAAAGCGTGCTGGTTCAGCTTCTTTTGGGCAAGTATAGCTATTGTGGCAGAGCGACCTCAGGCAGTTGCATGTTTCTGCCACTAGGTGGAGAAAGCAGGATAACTAAAACGACATGTCACCAAGGTTACCTGGCTTTGGGGGGGGGAGGAGCCACAGCATGCTGTCAGCCACAGTAAGTGGTTGGAACCTGTTTAAAGTTAGGATGGCTGTTTCAGCCGTTTCGGGATGGCTTTTACCTGGAGTAGGCATAGTGTTGGCTGGGTGTCCCCTCCCCGTGTTCCAGATCTTACCAGGCCTGTTAAAAGCCAGTCACGCCTTGTGTCCAGTGGGTGTGGCTACTGCCTGCAGTTTGGAGCTGTGGAGAGGAGGGCTCTTACCCCCAGGTTTGAGGCAAGCAGGAGGCGGAACTTAGGAAGCCAGACCCAGCAGAGGCTGGTAAAATTGTTTTGGCAGTGGGTTAGGCACAGTTAGGGAGTCTCTAATGTTCAGGGTTTCATTTGTTTATTTTGTTTGCTGTTCCTGTGCCCCATCAATAAAGCTGGCTGAGGCCAGTGATAAACTGAAACCTGGTGTCGGTGTGCCATTAATCGCTTACCAAAAGTAGCGATCCATGAGCTGACGACCCCTGAGACTGATCAAGATGGCGGCTGGACGAGAGTGAGGAGTCACTCCATATACAACAAATGAAAAAAAGTATTGAATAGCACAGTAGACTACAGTATTCCATACACCTGTATACATAAAAGAAAGTATACTGCATGGTACACATCTTTCTGTTATGTGGCCATGTGGGTGACTTATCTTACTGTATGCCTTTACATATGGATACACCACAGGCCTAAATCAGAAGTGTACACTGGGAGCTGTTCCCGGCACCAGCATGCAAGAGCATCACTGATGTGGTTGAAACATACTTTTTTTTTTTTTTTTAAATCAAAGTTTATTGAAAAATTATACACTATGTAATATAGGGGTGTCAAACTGAAATCCACATTGGGCCAAAACTAAGTTGTTTCTCCTGCCACCTTGGCCCTTTCCTGCTCTATGCACAGGGTAGGGCCTGAGTGAGCAGTGTAATGACAACTCCTGGCTGTCTGGCCATTACTGGTGGGCCAAATATAAGTACATTGCAGGCCAGATTTGGCCCACAGGCCTAAGTTTGACACCTCTGATGTAATACATAGCAAAAATACAGATGTAAGAAAGCACCACAGTAATGGGTGCGCGTTGCAAGGTTGTGAAAGCCAAATAACTGTATAAATGTAAAGTACAGATTGTAACAAACTCTTATTACAAGAAAATGCTTGGCAAATAAGCAGATGTCCATAGCGACCGTTCTTTAAAGGGGTTGTCTCACTACAAGGATTGCTTTTTTATGTTAAAGATCTTGCAAAAACAAGACACCTTGCAATATATGTCCATTAACAGTGTCCTACCTATTCTGAGATATCCCCTCTTGTATGGGCTGCATCAGCTCCTCAGGTCACTATAGCTACAGACCTGTTCAATCTCTCCTGATAGGCTGCCAGCACTGGTTGCTATAGCTACAGACCTGGCTTTTACTGCAGCCTAGTAGAAGCCAGTAAACACCCCTGAATTCAAAATGAAACCAAGAAAACAGGACTGAAGTAAGATGAATCAATGTAGTGAGACAACCCCTTTAATGCAGCATCACGATCTGAACATTCTGTTACTTATTACAAAGGGTATATGCTATCTTATTATCACATATAATACAGGGATGGGGAGGGGTCTTTCGTTCCTACTAAAGGGGGAAGCAGTAATAAACCACTCCCTGCACTAAACCAGGACATTTGTCCAACACTGGTATCTCACATATTCTCCTGTCTGTTTGTTGCAAAGTTGCATGAAGACGCCCATGATAGTAAAAGTGCCAGGTTTCTACTTTTAGAGTATATACAGGTATGAGAGTAAAATACAACTTATTTTATACATCTGGTTTTATAGGTGTTGGTAAAAATTTAGAATGTATGATAACAGAGCAGTAGTTAAAGCAATACTAAACCTAAGAATAAAATGACAAGAAAAACATGACCCTTGTGTAAAAATGTACAGAACAAAAGGTGTTAATTTCTTCCATTTATAGCACCCAAAATACTAAGGAAGTGGGAGTGAGCAATCCCTGATCTCCCATTGCAGACGGATCATTGTAGCGAGACAACCCCTTTAAGGTATACCGGACGCCAGTTTTTCGAAAGTATCGGATTTTCAGGCACACTTTACACTGATTTAATGCACATAAAACTGGCATGGATACGCCACTTTTCGGACATGTCACCCTAAATGATCTGACATTAAAAAATATCTGTCTTAAGAGATGGATTGATGGGATTTTCTTTGTTTTAAAATCAATTTTCTACCTTTGATGTCCCACTAAAATTAAAATTCAATCTCTGCTGTTAAATCTATAAAGCTGACTGCTACCTTCCCGCCTCCGTAAGTCCCCTGAGAATCCATTGTATTATTTCAATGGTGAAATGTGCAAGGGTTTTTCTTGTCTTTAATATTTGTATATCCTTTGCATCGACACTAGTGGATAGAAGATCAGATTAGGTGCAGCCTCCATAGGATAGGGGCACCCTTTTCGGGGCGGGTCCTTCACTGTAAAGGTAATGACTACTGTGTTGTTATATTACAGTGTTTAGACTTCAGATATTGCCTTGGAGATGGCTATACATTGTATTTTAGAGATTACTATACATATATCTTCGGTTTTCCAGTTACACATTTTCTACTGAACCATTGATTCTTTGGATACTCCCATGGATGATGGATACTCCCATGGATGATGGATACTCCAATGGATGATGGATACTGAAATGGATGATGGATACTGAAATGGATGATGGATACTTCCATGGATGAAAGCGGCTATGGACTTTGGAGGAACTTTTTCACCTGTGATATATTGGTTACATGAGTATATGAAAATGGTCATCCCCTTATCCCTGTTGTACTAGTAGAACAGTGGATGTGTCACTACCAGATTGATGCACAAGGATGGTATCTGCTTAGACTAATCATTTGAATTTATTGTGTTTTCTGCCTCCTCATATGACCCTAGAAATCCGGATACAGATTATTAGCGGTTGTTGCATATTCCTATGAGAAACATTTTAGTAGGTTTAATAAAAGTTACTTTTTAGTTGTCTAGTTGTCTACCAGTGATAGTATATTCCTTCCCTCCCCCCAACCTTAATATCACTTCAGGCCTCCTGTTTCTTTACACATGTTGAAAGCCTTCAGAGGCAGGACCAAAGGGATGTGGCTTCAAAGACTGTCCTGAAAAAGCCAAAGCCCTTTAGTCACCTGATCTCCTGGGCCTGACATACAGCTGTTACCAATGTGTCCAGAAGGAACTACTGAAATTTGGGCAAGATATTATTTCAAAAATATTGTTTTTCTATTGGGTAACAACCCATTTAAAACAAACTTGTTAGGTGATTTATGCTGTCACATCTGAATATGTTAGAGGGACAGAAAGAGGATGAGACTAGGAGTTTGGAGTACCCGAAAGTATTTGAGGTTTAAAACCCCATGCAGAGTAAAGGCGTGTCTTCCCACGGGGGATCATACATTGAAGGAGCCCTAACTCCTCTCCCAGCAAAATATGATTTGAAAACCTGCTAAAAGGCACATAGACATATACTGAGGGAGAAGCTAAAGCTGAACAAAGTAGTCAACTCTGCTTACATTGTTTTTGGCCATACAGGTTTAGAAATAGGAAAAAAATTGTGTAGCGCTGTACACGCCATTCTGCCCCTCAATTAAAGTGTATTAGAGGGAAAACTGAGCAAATATAATCACCACGTGCCTACATTTATTCTGTGTTAAGGGCCGTTCACACGGCTTATTTGGCGCGGATTGGGGCCGTACTGCGCGCCGGATTTGCGCTGCAGTAAGGCGCCAATCCGTCGCACTAATTACGGTAATCCACAGTTCTCAGAGAGAACAGTGGATTCCGTCGCTCCTCACCGCTCGCCGAATCTGCCGGGGGTGGAGAAATTGACATGCACATTATCCAGGCGCAATACGCGCCGTGGATAATTTAAGTCTATGGGGCCGGCGGGCAGCGCCCCCGCCCCTTATTCAAGCCGGAATTGCGAGCGCAATCTGGCTCGCAATTACGGCTTGAATAAGCCGTCTGAACACGGGCTTAGTTTACGGCTACTATATGAGTCAACAAAAGTCCTTCTTACCCCACTCACACACACTAACTGACAGCTTACTTTGTACATACAATGTTACAGGGAAACCTGTCAATCATTGTGTGTGGGTGGGGCAATCAAGACTCTCACAGTCTTTACTAGGAGTCCTGCCAAGATTTACTCAGCTTTTAACTGAGAAATTCTGCTACAAATCATCTACTAAAGCATCTCAAAAAATTTGAATATCACTGAAGATAATCGATAGTAATAATTTAAGTCAAATAGAAAAACCAATATATTGTATAGACTCATTACAGTATGAATTACAAGGTTTAATACATTTGTGAGCCCTATAACAAATAAAAAAGTTCCTGGAGAACTCTTAATTTTCAATGATATTCTAATTTTTTTGAGGTGCACTAGTATATATCAAATAGTTCAGCTTTTCTTCCTCAATCATATCTTTTATAGATAGGGCAGCATAACTTTGCGCCCACACAGCAAAGTGCAAATTCTGTTTGAATTTTGAAGTAGAATCCGACCAGTATTTAAACAGTATCTTACACCCGGTTTTAGTTTTTTGGGGGTTTTTTGGATTCAGCCATCCCATTGAATAGTACAATAGTCCTCCGTTTTCTGAGTGAAGTACGGCTGATTATTGAACATGTTATAAGTTTTTGGAAAAATCAGTGGGTTTGAAATCCCACCTCAGAAAATCTGAGCTGTGTAGACTATAGCATGGATTTTCTATTGAGGTTTATGGGGGTGGTTTTACAGTGGGATTTTGCAGATTTTGAAAATTTAATTCCTTATCAAACTCTGATGGTAAAACCATGCTGTGTAGAAACAATCACGCCGTGGCGGGGAGTTAGGAGACGGGGGGAATTCCCCCTAGAATTCTCCTAAAGTGAAGAAACTGTTGGGGGGGAAAAAAATTTATAACGTAATGAAATGGGCCGTTTTCGGCCCGTAATTGGCGCACTTCGGCGCGTAATTACGGACCGAAATACGGCCCATTTTAAACCGTGTGAACATGCCTTAAGGGCAAGCTCACACAGCTGATTTGGACACTGAATTTTCAGCATCAAAACAAGTGCCAAAACCTCGTCCAAAAAACGCCTCAATGAGGCACTTTCAGACGGGGTTTTGACAAGGATTTGATCAGGTTTTTCCCCTTTTTCTTCAGAAGAGGTTTTGCAGCGGTTTTGTTACTGAAACACTCAAATTATGGGAGGGTGTCCAAACCAGCATCAAAACCACCTTCAAAACAGCATCAACAACGTGCCACACTTGTGGATGAGGTTTTGAAGCTTTCAATCGATTCCTATGAGGATTTTCAGCCTTGAAGATGCTTCAAGAATTGACATGACACTTCTTTTTTAGTGCCCAAAATGGTATCCAAAGAAAACGTGTAAAATGCGTGGAAAACTACGCTGTGTGTGAGCTGCAACACTGTTATGTAGGAATCAATGAACTGGAGGCATTTTTTAGGCATTCTGGACGCCGATTTGGGTGGGGATCCACTTCCAAAACAGAGCCAAAAACATTGTCCAAACCAGCCGTGTGAACATGCCCTGAGAAGTGAGAACGTTACTTATTGGATTGAATGCACAGAAAAGGTTATCAGCTCCCCGTGTCTACAGGTGGAAGTCCAGATTGATTGTCTGTTTGATGCACGAGACTTCAGAGCGGCAGCTTTAGCCACTTTCAAGTAGCATATGCAAAGCGAAAACGTCCAGCATCAAGGCATCGCAGGCGTCCAGTTATATAAAGGATAAAACTGCGATGCCTTGATGGTGGACGTTTTCTCTTTGCCTGCTGTAATGGATTATTCCACTGCGTCACACACAGTATTACATAACTTCTAATCATCTGACTAAACACATTTATAACATGCAAATAAAAACAGAACAGCGCTGGATACCTGTGGTAAATATCTGATTGCCTGCAGCATTACTGTATCAAGAAGGAACTGAGATCTAAGCTTATCCTGAGCTTTCTGGCTTCTGAAATGAATGCCAGAGCAACAGTGACAACTACGCGTTCAGTTCTGAAAACAGAAAGCCAATCTGGGTTTAAAAAAAAAACCAAAAACTGGAATATAAAGAAACATTAATTTTCAACATATATAGAATAAAATAATACACTGACAATACTGCCTACTGGGCTCCTTAACCAGAATAAGCAAGAAGTTCTGCTGAATCTTTCCCCATGGAACAATATATCAATCTCTTCAGTCAAGATTGATTATATATATATATATATATATATATATATATATATATATATATATATACATACACATATATATATATATCTCAATCTGTATACTGTATATCAATCCGGTGGAATGTTAAACGTAAGAGGTTCCCCTTAGTACATCACTACGATCATACAGTATTATGTGACCATTCTATCACACTCTTATCTATAGCTATTCCGTTAACGTGGCATTTCGGTGCAAGGGGAACGCATGAGCTGACAAGCGATATATCAGAAGAATAGGAGAGGAGGTGGACACCAGGGCCCCAAGATATATTCTTGGCACCAACGGAGGTTTGCTGACAAATAGGGGATGTAAAGAGATATGCAACCGTTGCTATGCCAGCAAAATAGATAGTGAACAATGAAGGTCTCTCATCTGTAACTGGGGCTAAGGCAGAGGACGCTGGAAGGTCAGTTCCCTCTTATCACTCATGGAAAGAAAACAAGCTGTGATGGTCTATTAGAAGGACTATTACATGGAGACGGTTTCATTGATTATTAAGTGCATTTTTTTTATTCTGCAGTGCCTTCTTCTAAATTTCACTTCCCAAATGGGCCACGTCATTTTCCCATGTCAGACACATAATAGGGCCAGAGACTACAGCAAGGAGCCCATGTGAACATAGGAAGAACATGCTAACTGGGCACATACAGAGTAAAATGGTTCTAATAGAGCTAATCTAAGCCTTGGCTATCAGGGCAGAATCCAAAGAGATGTCCCTTTTTTGAATCATGGATTTCCAATTTAAATTGGAAAAAAACTCCAACATGGCTCGTACTCTCACACCTCTACCTGCAGAGTCTGCTGTGTGTTCTCCCCTTCCTCTCTACACCATTACAGCCTGTATGAATCCCACCCCCTTCAAATGACTCTGCCAGGAATGTTTGATCGCCTTCTTCGTTTTCTCCAGCTTCTGGTATTATAAAAATAGAAATGCTTTTATTCAAATAAGTTTAAAATTCATGACTACAAAAAAAGATGTGGGTTGTCCCTTAACCGTAGCATACCTCCTTACTATAATGTGAGACACGCAGCATGATTCCCACTTCTATCAACGACTCTGCCAAGGATGTTTAACTTTTTATCTATAATGTACTATAGCCTGTGTGATTCTTACCCCTCCCAAAGACTCTGCCATGGGTGCCTTCCTTTCCCTCTACATGGTTTGTCTGGACTCACTCACGTCTGGACGCCATTTTGGACCCTCCCGGAAATTAAGCAGCTTAACTCTGCGGCTCACCGCTGGAATGGCACAAATCTAGCAGTCTGATGACCAAGCTTCCTTCCAACTTGCCTTAGGCAGCTTTATTCACAGGCACAGGAACAACAGGTAACAAAACAATACAGAGAATATCTTTGGCCGTCTAGCCACTAAATACACTAAGGCCATGTTCACACGGCTTATAATTACGTAATTACGCGTCGAAGTGCGCCAATTAAGGGCCGAAAACGGGCCATTCATTACGGTAATTCACTGTTCTCATAGAGAACTATGGATTACGTCTCCTCTCCCCGCCCGGCGGGGAGATAATTGACATGTGACTTACTAGCGGCGTATGCGCGCCGCTAGCAGTGATTGTCTATGGGCCGGCGCCGTGCCGGCCCCCCCGCTCACTCCCCTGCTCCCGCCCCCGTCCACACGGCGTAAGTGCGGGACGTAATTACGTCCCGCACTTAAGGCGTGTGAACATGGCCTAATAGTGACTCCCTCACTAACTTGTGGTCTGGACCTACTGTCCACCCCGCACCAATACCGTACAGACTGTATGGTTCAGGCTTTCCTCAAACCTTCCCGGGCGCTCCACTGTCGCTCCCAGCTCAAGCTGACCACACCCCCCTGGACACCTGGAGTGATAGCCTTTTAAAAGGCCTAGTAAGACCTGGCACTGGAATGTAGGAATGGCCTCCCACCCAACACTATGGCCATTCCGGGAAAGGAAACCCATACCTGGCTGCATAGCAGCCATGCTAGCTACCTGTGTCTGTAACCAATGGCTACTGACACCAAATAGTTTCCTTCCCCCACCAAAACCAGGTTTTCGGTATCCTGCTGTACTCCACCTAGCAGCAGAAACCTGTGACCTCCTAAGGTCGCTCTGCCATAGGTGATACAGCTTCCAAGATTCCTGTCCCCTCACAGACCCTGCAAGGAACGATTTCCTCTCTTTTTATACTATAATACAGCCTGCCCTGCTGAATACTGCCTCCCTGTAAGTATCTCCCACAGATCTTACACTGCACTGCAGTGAAAGGCAGGACAGATAGAACAAGCCATCAGTAAAGCAAACAGATGACATTAGCTCTGACACAGCCAGATATGTGAAGGAGCTGCACAGACTCCTCACACCAACTATAAAATAGAACATTTTTTTTTAATGAAGACCATTTAGAAAGTTGTTTCAATTTGTATTTAGGAAGGAAAATAATAACTAAACACGTAATGGTGTACATTCCTTTGGGTTTGTTCACACTGCTTATTTCGGCGTGCATTTCGCGGCGTACTGCGCTTAATGTGCCCCATAATTATGGTAATCCATAGCTCTCATAGAGAACCATGGATTACGCCTCCTCTCCCCGCTCGTACAATACGATCGTATTGTACGCGCGGGGAGATAAGTGACATGTCTATGGGGCCGGCCGGCCGGCTGCCGGTCCCCCCGCGCCACGGGAGTACGTGCGTATTAACGCGAGCTCCCGAAACACGATGTACTGCGGCACGTACATCGTGTGAACATACTCTAAGTCAGGCATCCTCAAACTGCGGCCCTCCAGCTGTTGGGAAACTACAACTCCCATCATTCCCACTGTTTTTATATAGAAAAAATTTTAATTATATATAATGCATGATGGGAGTTGTAGTTTCCAAACATCTGGAGGGCCGCAGTTTGAGGATGCCTGCTTTAAGTCATCAGATGCCAGGTGTATTGGTCCTGATAAAGTTATCTATTTTATACCATTTTAAAATCTGTGTATGAAAGAGGGGATGAGACACTGCAAGTGGATATTGAGGACTTGGTTTTACAGTAGAAAAAAAAAATACACAGAGGAGCCTAATGCAAGCAAAAGTACACAACAGTGGTCTCTCAACATACAATAATAATTGGTCCCAGGACAACCATTGCATGTTTAAACCAAGTCTATGGAAAACTGGTAATTGGTACTGAAGCCCAAAATGCCGCCCAACATCATGCAAAACAAAAATGAAAGAAACTGGAGTCTTACATATAATGGTCAGAAAAAGCTGCTGGAAATCATTTGGGTCATGTACTTTATATACAATGTAACAGAAAAAAAGAAAATGTGGCCGCCCTTCCCTGGTGCCCAGTGGAGTCGCTCATCCCGGCACATGTAAAGAGCAGTACAGGACATGTAGTACCGCACTGTATTGTAATGAGGCTCTACTAAAAAGGCCAGTCACTGCCTGCACTGCACTAGTAAAGAGGTTTTACCAGTAAAATGTTCATGATAATTGGTTGCATCTTCCAGTCAATCATATGTGCCACAGATCACCAGTGTCAGCGACATTGTGGGACGAGTCTGCTTTTAAGGACTCGTTCACACGGCTTATTTTGCCGCGGATCGGCGCCGTACTCCGCGCCGGATTTGCGCTTCAGTACGGCGCCAATCTGCGGCAGCAATTACGGTAATCCACTGCTCTCATAGAGAACAGTGGAATCCGTCGCTCCTCCCCGCTCGGCGAATCCGCCGCGGGGGGAGAAAGTGACATGCACATTATTTACGGCGCGGACGCGCCGTAAACAATGCATTGTCTATGGGGCCGGGAGCGGCGCCCCCGCAGCGCTCCGGCCCCGCCCCTTATTCACGGCGGATTTGTGAGCGCAATACGGCTCACAAATCCGTCGGGAATAAGCCGTGTGAACACGGCCTAAGATGTCCCAGGATATATTGTATCCTGAGACCATTGTTACCGGATGTCCACTGCATATCATTACATTGTAAGGCTATCTTGTCAGTCATCTTCTCAAAGTGGTGATAACTACTGAATACAATGAAATAGGTGCAGACACAATTGGCACTAGAACATTGCTCTCATGTTTTGGAGATCCACAAACCATGAACAGAACCCCACTCCCAAGTCCTGGGGCTAGGCTGATGTGCCCTACTGCGTGGTTGAGATCTGAAAAATGAATTTGGCACAGTTAAACATCTGAATGGTGAATTGAAGACAAGGAATGAGGTAAGTAATGGCATTCTTTGTACAGCGCTGCAGAATATGTTGAGGACATAACCCGCTGCAGTGAGCGGCCTTCAGACAGACCAGGATGCAGACACCCAACAGGCGGAAGGGGTTAAACCGAGTGTACAGATCAGTCTGCAGGCAATGGGACACACTCCTCTGGGGTCAGTGTGGGAGAGCACTGCCCTCCGCACAAACAGTCCAGACACACAGCACCCAGCTGGGGAGTGCAGCCTGCAACTAAACAACTTCTCCAGAGAAGACAGATATATCTTGTTTAGTAATGAGGAAAAAATGCTGCGAGGAGGGGACTTTGGGGGATGATTTGAAGATGGTCTGGAAAATACAAACAGCTTGGGCTATGAAGGGCAGAGGGAAATTATGAGGGCGTCCAACACAGGAAGTTTACTGCGGGAGCTGTGTGAGCAAAGCGACAGCACGTCCGCAGGTAGGAAGCGGAGGAATCCTCCTGGGAGGCAGCACTGGTGCCTGAGCAAGACTGGTATGAAAACAAAGCTCTAGACCATGGTGCGCAACCAAATATGTCACGTCAAGTTCAGGCTAAAAATATAGGCATTCAATGGGGAATATATGAAAAACACATGTGCATGATAGTAACACCCCACACCTGGAGGATGCCATAGAACTCAACCTAATATAAATTATAATATGGGGACTCCTAATCTATATCAGATGGCAGCAAGGGGCACCCATGGCCACGTGTTACACACCATACAATGCTGTTCATATGCTGAAAATACTGAAGAACAAATCTCTACATTTTCTAGGAACTTAAAGAGCGTGTGCCGTTACATATTAATCCAAGCTCAAGAGGGCACGTTCACACGCCGTTTTTGGATACGATTTCGGGTCCGTGTTGGACACGTCGATACGTGTTTTACATTGCGAGCAGTATAAAATCACACTGCTGATTGTTAGATGCGTGTTTGGGTCCATTTAGACGGACCCAAACATGCATCTAAAAGCGTATGTTCACACGGACCCCAAACGCTGTGTGAACATACCCTAAGGGTGCTTTCACATGCAGCTGCGTTTTTGGTGCGTTTTTTTATGTGTTTTTTGTGCAGCAAGACACAGCAATTAATGCTGTACATTTCTGCACAAAAAACACATCCAAAACGCATACAAAAATGCACCAAAACCGCAGCTTTCACACGGTGCGTTTTTGGTGCGGTTTTTTTAATGCGTTTTTGTGCAGGAAGGCACAGCAATTAATGCTGTACATTGCTGCACAAAAATTGCTGCAAAAATTGCGGTAAAAATCGTAATTTTTACCGCGATTTTTGCTGGGTTTTTTGTGCAGCAATGTACAGCATTATTTGCTGTGTCTTCCTGCACAAAAAAAAACATCAAAAACACACTGTGTGAAAGCACCCTACCAGTTTAGGTAAGTGAAAAAAGCTTGCTGGTAATAAAGGCAGTTTAATTGGAGTGCAGTTGAAATTGCACCAAAACTGCGCTGTGTGAAAGCAGCCTTAAGGTTTCTCATTAGGTAGAGGCACCATGTTGGTGTGTGGGAGACTTACTGCTTTGAAAGTTCCAATGAAATTTAAATATTCTAAAAACGCTCATGGGAAAAGAATTGGGACTCTGCAGCACCCTCTATTGCAGTGTTTCTCAACTCCAGTCCTCACGCCCCACCAACAGGTCATGTTTTCAGGATCTCCCACAGAAGGCACTGACAATAATTATATCACCTGTGCAATACTGAGGAAATCCTGGAAACCTGACCTGTTGGTGGGTCTTGAGGACTGGAATTGAGAAACACTGCTCTATTGGATGTAGCAATCCTCAAGTTTCATCCAACTCACTGAGCTTTACATCCAGTAAAGGGCGCTGCTGAGTCCTAGTTCTTTTCCCATGAACCTTTTAGAATATTAATCAAAGTCATGTACTGAAAAACAGCGCATTTTATCTAAAGCAAAAAAACTAAGAGGCTGTAGCCATTCAGGTGGTTTTTTTTAGAAACCTTGTGCAGCTCCACAATTCCCAACACAGCACTGGCAAAGGAATGGTAGCATATTTGAAAAAAAAAAAAAAAAAATCCACAAGGGGTTATTGCACTTTACAATGGTCCCTTCATTCTAGTGGTACACCCCCCTAATCAGACATTGTAGATGTGTAACCTATATGGCTGGAATACTTATGATGGGAAGCCCTAAGGCTATGTCTACGCAGAAGAGGTTTCCTGTCGGATTTTCAGCGGTTTTTAGTATTTTGAAACCACTAAAACATCCACATAGACCTTAATAGTCTACAGAGGTCGTTTTTTTTTTCTGCTTGTTTTTGGACGCCGGTGGATTTAGGACCGACGGAATCCAGCAGAAAGTTTACTATTGAAGTCTATGTAAACCACTGGATATTTTTTGGATGTTTTTTCAGCATTTTTTTTTTAGACATTTCTGCTGAAAACCGGCGCAAGTGTTTAAAACAAGGTATATAAATTTTGCTCATCATAAAAACTGTCCAAAAAAACAGACCAGAAACCTCAACAAAAAATAAAAACCTCCCAAAAAACTGGTTGGAAACCCAGCTGCTTTGGATGAAAAATTGACAAAATACTCAGGTTCAAAGCGTTTTTTTGGTTTGGTTTTCGATTAGTTTTTTGTCCTATGTTGTGTAGACCTAACCTAATAAAGGGAAAATTCCTTTAAGTTGGAGGACCCCACCTGTCTTTTCAGAAAAACTGCTTTTTCTCCCTTTGCCTCATGGGAAAAGAGCTGGGACTTTGCAGGACCCTCTATTGGATGTAGCGATCCTCAAGTCACATCCAACTCACTGAGCCTTACATCCAATAAAGGGCGCTGCTGAGTCCCAGCTCTTTTAGAATAATAATCCAAGTCAAGTACTCCCACTTCCTGTGCAGATGGTTCTACAACACTGACATTTCAGCTCTGCTAGCGCATATTCCTAACTGTGCCTGTTAGAGACGTTGGTAATGGAGGGGTTTTGAAAATAAAATGAGACTGTTCCATGCAGGATGTTTGACGATCAATGAAGCTAGCAGAGCTGGATTTGTCATGAGGGGAAGCTGCCAAAACATGTACTTCTGAACTGCTCTTCTTCTGAGCGCGCTTCTTCTACATTCACACTGTTATCTGTGTATTTACATAGAAAGAGATGGGTCAATCAGCAGCCTCGACAGCGCAAAGATCCTGATCTCTGTTCAGTAACTAAAGGGTTAAAGTTGATGAGTAAGAACAATAAAAGCAGAGACTGGTAAACAAGCTCCGCATCAGCCTGGCCACTGAGAGCGCAAAGAGGTGGTCAGTAACCTAGCAAAGCTTGGTAAATAAGCAGGAGATAAAACGGTTCTTTAAAAAGAAGCAAAATCAGAACAGCAATGTGTTTGGTAACCATCTTAATTTACCTTAGCCTACACTCATAAAGCTTATCAATTAGATGGACTGTAGCAGTGCACTAACCGCTGCCCCAGTGCTGAAGCTGGGGTTGTCTCACCATGCTGTTTCACAGAGCCACAAGCAACTTCAGAATCAATCTTCCTCCCTCTTCCTGGTTAGGCTGTCGGTGGTTCTATAGCAGTAATTAGCATATAAGCTCTGTATTCCCAGCTCTTTTTATTGCACTGACATGACTGTAGGAGATGCAATATATAGAGCAGAGTGCTTCAGAGCTCAAAAGGAAACAAAAAAATAATCTCCTTAGTTTGCTAGAGTTAACACACTATTCTCAAACTGACGGCGGCCCTGTCTGCCCACCACCTGTGGTGACGTCACTCCCTGCTATCAGATAACACAAAGGGTAAGTTCACACGGCGTGTTGCATCCGATTTTGGATCCGTTTTTAGATGCGTGTTCGGATCTGTGTTTCGGACCCTAAATGGACCCAAACAGACATCTAACAATGTGCGGTATGATTTACATTGTAAAACAGGCATCGGCACTCAGAGGAGTGATCGCCGATGCGTGTTTACTTGCGTCTTTGTGATGATCTTTTGGATCCGCTCTAAGAATTGTCATGTCAATTCTTGATCCGAAAGATGCCGCAGACGCCCTATTTAAAACTATAGGGGGCGATCCTGCTGCAGCCAAAACGCCTCCAAACATGCAGCTGTGTGTTGGATGCATTTTGGATCCGATTGACACAGCGCTTTTGGATGCGATTTTCGGATTCAAAACGGCGCGTGAAAGCAGAGAGATCAGAATGATAACCAGAGAAACCCGTGTGCACTCTTTTTTTTTCCCCTCCTGACCAGGGAAAAATCAAAAGACATGTATTTGGGAAAAGTCTTGATTTAACGTTCCCTACATGTTGAAAGCTAATCTTTGAAGTGAAACAACCCCTTTAATGTGTAAAATTACTTTTTGATTACCCTGATGCCACCTATGTGCTCCTCCTCAGTGCAGCAAGAGTGGGTTTGGCTTCAGCAGCAGCCAATGTCTGTAGCAGACTACAGTTCCCATCATGCACTGCTGACATCTACTCCAGGCTGTTCTCCCCCTCTGTTCTCCTGGCTGCTGTGGAACAAATTTCTCCCCTTCTATGCTTCTCCTATTATGTCCCCTCACGGCTGAGCCTCTCACATTAGTTCCCAGTTACAGCCTCTACAATCCTCTGCTCACCCTACTGTAACTTCATGTGCAGAAACGGAGCACGCTTGACCAGAAAGTTGAAACTGAACTACTGGTCGTTTCCATGGGCAACAAGCTTTTAACATAACTTTTTGGGATAGTAATTGATGAGTAATTATGTGGAGAAACTACTGAAAATATTTAATCACAATATACTGAAGATTATTACTGTGTACCACATACTTTCAATAGAAGTCAAGTTTTGTCTACTGGAATAGCCCTTTAACTATAGCTTTCACTACAGAACTAGCTGCAAACCCATATAAAAATTCGAATAGGTTAAAGGGGTTTTGCCACGATCTAATGTTGTCGTGAGATCCTCCAAAATGGGTAATCACTTTTCTAAATATATGTCAAAAAAACTGAAGCCTTTGAGAGCTGCAGCCTGACTTAGATGCCCTTAGTTTCCTGACTGTTTATATTAGCTATGACCAGGAGCTGATCTGGCAAGCTCCTGGCCGCGCTTGCGTTGTTTGCACTTATCTGATTGCAGGACACAGTAACAAGCTTTGAAGGGAGGGTGAGAAAATATGCAGCGTTACTGGGCATCTGCACTAGCTTTGTTTCTGTGTCAGAGCCTGTCTGCTGTATAGAGAATCCGCTGGTTGTAATGTAATTATCTGAGTAAACATGCAGATGCTTCCTGCTCAGCCCTCCCCCCTCTGTAGTCAGTGAACGCTGCCTGCTTGGAGCTTATCTTTACTCCTCAGCAGATAAGAGGGAGAAAACAAAACCTGTAGAGCTTGTGCACAATACAGTTATCCTCTGTGGTTTAGCCAAACATGTTTGCTCAACTACAGAGACTGAATATCAGCCTCCAGAGCGTGCATGGGAGGTGGAGCGATGACCTCACAGAGGAGGTACTTGTTTTTTTTAAACACAGAAACAGAACACCCCTTTTATCAAGGCTCAAGAGGGGAGCATCAGCCTGTTAGGTGAGGAAATCACCTCTTGGCAAAACCCCTTTAAGGAATGATTTTTGCCTAGGGGTATGTTCACATGGCATTTTTGGATCCGTTTTCGATCTGAAAAATGCATTAAAAAAACGCTGCGTAAACCGCATCCAACACGCAGGTGTATGTTTGGATGCGTTTTTGCTGCAGCAGAAACGCACCTTATAGTTTCAAATAGGGCGTCTGCTGCGTCTATCCGATCAAGAATGACAATGCGTTGAATGGATTCGAAAGACGTATCAATCAAAAAGACGCACGTAAACACGCATCATTGATCACTCGCCTGAACGCCGATGCGTGTTTTACATTGAAATCAATGTTTGTAAATCACACTGCTCATTGTTAGATGCGTGTTTGGGTCCGTTTAGGGTCCAAACACGGATTCCAACCCGCATCTAAAAACGTGTCCAAAAAAGCCATGTGAACATCTCCTAAGATTCTCCAGGGATTTATCCCCTATACATTAAAAAGGTAAAGTCGATTGCTGTGCTGTAGATTTCTGCAGCAAGTGGATGAGCTTTTACAAAAGAATAAATCGCAGTGTTTTTATCCATGCATACCTGCAGGTACACCCCACAGCTTTCCATCTTGTGTGTGAACATGTCAAAGAGAGTGCTCACTGTTGGTGACAATTGATTGCCTATCAGTATCTAGTTTCGCCCAGCTTTCCTAGAACTATGAATCACCTAGTTATGCAGTAACAAGGGAACAGAAAATGTGTCACATCATGAAAGCACTGAGCTCAGTATCTTGTTTATACAAAATCCCCAAAAGCAAATGGTTAAAAAAGGTTTACCCCTAAAAGAACAACAGAGGGCCTTTTACCTTTCATTTCCTTCTTACCCCGAGGTTAAAAGTGCACCCAGCCATTTTTCATTGGCATCACTAGTCTATACCATCACCTTGAAGGTGTTTTGGGGAAAGAAGCATGCCCGTATTTATGACCAATTCCTTCCACTGATAAAACCGATATCCATACAACATCGTGGGGTATGTGCGCAATGACTAAGGCAGAATAAATAGATTTTATAAAGTTCATGGGGAATGAGCTGGGACTCTGCAGCACCACCTATTAGATGTAGCTTTCCTCAAATCACATCCGACTCCCTGAGCCTTGCAATGTAAATGGGATTAGAGCCAATCAGATTTTGTTTTACAGCCCCAAATATGTGCTCTCCACCCAGCTTCATAAAAAAGTGCAACAGTGCATAAGGATGCAATCTACCGCAGACCTGCTCTTAAGAGATGGGCCCCTGCTAAATCTTATATCCTGTCCCCTCTCCTTGCCAGAAGGTACCTGCAAGAGGTTACTGGAAAAAATGGGCCCCTATGCCGAAGGGCAGGGAGACCCATACTTGCTCCCGACATCAGTCTGGTAGACAAGTCCAAACATCAACCAAGGAGCCAACAACTGGCTGATACATAGAGAAACGGGGTTGCATGGGAGAAAGGAACCTGATGGCCATAAATTCTCCCTCTAAACTTTGGGAGGGGCCCAGAAGTGTACCCCGCATCCCTCAACAGTAGACACACAACAGTGATAAGTGAACATATAGGGACATAAAAAAAAGAAGTTAAATAAATGAATATGCGCAGTGATACTGCCCGGAATTATAAAGATTCCTCATATTGCCAGGCCAGAAGAACAGGGAACAGAGGTTTGTGCTCAATGGGACGTGGAAAATTAAAGTGTTTACAATGTGCAGTTACTTAGGTGGGGTCCCACATCCAGTGAGTTCATGCACCCCAGGGTCACCACTCCTAGGACTTCCAAATTCCCTTAGGCCCATATAGCTTCGATCCTAGGGCTGGATTACTCATGGTCCACATAAATCATGCTGACCACCTTCACCCTCTGGACAGAACCCCAGTATACAGCATCCACTCAATCACCAGCTCCACTCATCGGCTCCAATCCTCACCGAGAAGGAACTGATAAGAACAGATAATACACTTGCTCTTAACCAAAAGGCTGAGAATCAATTCGAGCCAATCAGATATTCATCTACAGAAAACTGTTTTGGGGTGCTTGCCCCTTAGTATAGAGATAAAAGGGGTAACGTGCCTCATTAAGGAGAAGCACCTTGTAGGTGTTTGGAGACTAATGCACCATTAGTCGCTCCACTGAAATTGAAATATATTTTAAAAAGGGTCATGAGAAATAAATTAGGACTCTAAAGGCTCTAATCCCATTTACATTGCAAGGCTCAGTGAGTCGGAAGTGAATTGAAGTTTGCTACATCTAATAGGTAGTGCTGCAGAGTCCTAGCTCATTTCCATTGAGCCTTTAAGAATATATTTAAATTTCAGTGGAGCAATTAATGGTGTATTAGTCTCCACACACCTACATAGTCCTTCTCCCTAATGAGGACTACGCCTAGACCCTCTCACCTAGCCTTCCTGTATTCTACTCTGATGAGCGGTAAACACCCCAAAACAGCTGTCTGCAGATGAATATCTGGTTGGCTCTTACTAACATTGCAAGGCTCAGTGAGTCAGAAGTGAATTGAGGAACACTACATCCAATAGGTGGCGCTGTAGAGTCTTAGCTCATTTCCCATGAGCCATTTTGAATATACCTGAATTTCAGGAGAGTAACTAATGGTGTAGAAGTCTCTGTACATGGTCCTCTCTCTTATGAGGAACGTTACCCCTTTCGAGCGAACACAGAATAAATAGCTTGAGAAGCAAGTCCACTGCTTTGCGGTCTGAAGCAACAAACTGGCAAAACAAGCCGTCAAAAGAAAATCCCACTGCTGGCCGATCTCAAGTGATTGCTAAACTCATCAAGCCCTCTATTTATTCAACAAGCCCCCAAACTAGACAAGAATGTTACATCTCAAAAGTGGCAGCAGGAAGAGCGAGACTAACACAATTACATAGTATTCTCCCCGGGTCTCCTCCAGATCATGTATCTGTGTTCGCCGTACAGAACGCTCATCCATACATTCACACATTTTTTACATTTGATATAATTATCTTCCAGAATTAGAAGGAGGGGGCCGTAGGGAGATTCTGCAGCGCAGGCAATTACAGAAAGATAAATTTCCTTCTTCAGGGAACTGTCAGGGCTGAAGCGGCTTCACTCCACACTGAAGTGGAAGCTTCGGGTCATGCTTGGTTAACTTGAAACAATGCCATCACCTAAAGCTGCTGATCTTATCAGAGTGTCTCACAGATTGCCGCAGATGTGCAGCGTGGCACTGGCCTGAAGTTTTGAAACCTGGAAGTGTGCCAGCTACACAAACAAGACGCTGGGTTGGAAAAAAAAAAGAGGAGGTTAAACTTATGGCAAAGGAATACACTATTTAGTTGCCAGTAGAGAAGTGCAAAAGACAAAGATGTGGGGAAAAAACTGGACGACGCATCAGAAAAGTGGTGCTGGAGTGTTTGTGATGGAAATGGGCAGTCGCCAGCCGCTGCGTTCACACACATTCCAGCTGCATCTGATCACACACCCTACCCTATGGCTCAGTCCGCCAACTTTATAGTCAAGTTGGCAGAGATCAAAGAAATGGTCAACACTGTACTGAGCAAGTGATGAAATATAAAGCACCCAAGTCACAGTATACAAGACTGCTCATACAACACTCACACAAGTACATGGTGTATAAAACACCAGAAATACAAACATAGAGTGCTGTTTCTTCCATTTCTACCCTGTATGCCAAGTTGTAGCAAAGTCAACTTACTTGGTTGACAAGCAACCACATCACTCAAGAACGGGGTGACAACATTGCCCTCCAGAGGTTAAAGCCCAAAAAGGAGACATCATCAGACATACTAACCTCTGGAGGCCCCTCAGTTCTTGAATGAAGCAGTTCACTCAAGAACTGGTTGACAACATTGGCCCTCCAGAGGTTAAAGCCCATAAAGGAGACATCATCAGACATACTAACTTCTGGAGGCCCCTCATATATAGTGCTGTTTCTTCCATTTCTACCTGTATGCCAAGTTGTAGCAAAGTCAACTTACTTGGTTGACAAGCAACCACATCACTCAAGGACTGGGTGACAACATTGCCCTCCAGAGGTTAAAGCCCAAAAAGGAGACATCATCAGACATACTAACCTCTGGAGGCCCCTCAGTTCTTGAATGAAGCAGTTCACTCAAGAACTGGTTGACAACATTGGCCCTCCAGAGGTTAAAGCCCATAAAGGAGACATCATCAGACATACTAACTTCTGGAGGCCCCTCAATATAGTGCCGTTTCTTCCATTTCTACCCTGTATGCCAAGTTGTAGCAAAGTCAACTTACTTGGTTGACAAGCAACCACATCACTCAAGAACTGGGTGACAACATTGCCCTCCAGAGGTTAAAGCCCAAAAAGGAGACATCATCAGACATACTAACCTCTGGAGGCCCCTCAGTTCTTGAATGAAGCAGTTCACTCAAGAACTGGTTGACAACATTGGCCCTCCAGAGGTTAAAGCCCAAAAAGGAGACATCATCAGACATACTAACCTTTGGAGGCCCCTCAGTTCTTGAATGAAGCAGTTCACTCAAGAACTAGTTGACAACATCGGCCCTCCAGAGGTTAAAGCCCACCAGACATACTAACCTCTGGAGGCCCCTCAGTTCTTGAATGAAGCAGTTCACTCAAGAACTGGTTGACAACATTGGCTCTCCAGAGCTTAAAGCCCACCAGATGTACTAACCTCTGGAGGCCCTTCAGTTCTTGAATGAAGCAGTTCACTCAAGAACTGGGTGATAACATTGGCCCTCCAGAGGTTTGTAACCTGGCATCAGGAATGAGGGTGTAGGCATCATATACTATAAACTGCATCACATGAGGTTTCTAAATCCCATAGAATTCCATTTGATTTGGTCAAATTTTATTTCAACAGTTCAATGGGTACAGGATGTCATGGACTCGTATGATACACTGTGAACATGAAAATACAGTGGTAGGTGGAAGGGTCCCTGGAGAGTGAGCGCTGAAATGTAATTGTTTGCTATGGGCAACTCAGTATGTGCTGTGTTCCTTATTTTTAACCTGTATTCCAGGTTTTAGCAAAATTGGCTTATTTGGTTGCCAAGCAACGGCTTCATTCAAGAATTAGGGTATGTTCACACGGCGTCTTGGATACGTTTTTGCAATGTATAAAAAGTATTGCGTCAAACGCATCCAAAAACGTGTCACAACCATGTATTGCAAAAGGACACAATTCGGTAGATATATTTTTTAGTAGCAGCTCACTGGGAATTAGGGAAAGACTCATAACTACCTGTTCTCTGTTACCATACTTTACACTACAATTATCCCGGTTATCAGGGGCGTAACTAGGATTTAAAGGACCTCATAGCCAAATAAGATAGGACCTCACCACCTAATGACAATAAACTAAAACAGCATAAGTGCCAATAATTAAAGATATAAATAATACGGTCATATATCAGGGAACCCAAATAGTAGAGCTGGAGAGAAGAAAGCCACCAACTACTTGTTCCTTCCAAAAAAGAACAATGTTCCTGTACCTGAGTGGAGCCCCCTCAACCTCCGGGCCCCATAGCAGCTGCTCTGTTTGCTATGACTATAGTTACGCCCATGCTGGTTATATTGTCGAAGCCACATATAATATCCCTCATCTTCACTCGTCGCCACTTACCGCTTCCTTATTTGCTTCAATATACCTTCCAAATCACCAGACCAGCTCATTTCCTTTCAGGGTAAATGTGACAATAGACATGACATCTTATTATATTAGCCTTCACATGACCTCTTGGCACACCCCAAATAGAACATTTTTCTGTGCCATCATTGTACTTCCTCACTACATCCGTTACAATGCCCTGGGACACCCTGCTTTTCCTGTTTTGCACCATTAGAAACTAATATGTACCCTGCACTTCTGATCTAACCCTGGCATCAAGGACACTGTAGACGTGTACGTGTAATGTTTATACACATGGACATACAGTCCCTAATGGAATTATTTTTTTTTAATCCTAATGAATTTCACGTTTCTATCCAAACGCTCCACAGAAATATGTAGTAAAGTAGTTTGGGGGGAAAAAAAGACCCTTTAAAGTGTAAGTTCACCTTGGATTCTACAGACAGAATTACCTCCACTGAGAGCGTTTTAAATAATACATTCAAGACTATATTGTAAGTGTTAAAGGGGTTGTCCGCCTCTTAGCAAAACAAAACCAGCAGCTCCTTGGCCCACAGGAACATTAAAAAAAGAAACATATACCCCCTTTCGTCCTGTCCCCGATTCCAGCGTCACGGCTCTCCGGTCTTCTGTTTTCATGCCTGAACTTCTAAACACGGACGCCACTGCTGCAGCCACTGACTGGTTGCAGTGATCACTTGTGTCTGCTTACATCACCGGTCAGAGCTGTTCACTTTCCAATGAAGATGTGAATTAGGCACATGACCACTGCAGCCAATCAGGGGCTGCAGCAGTGACGTCCCCGCTTGGGTGCGTTTTTTGTGCAGAAATGTACAGCATTAATTGCCGTGCCTTTCTGCATAAAAAACACGTCCAAAACGCAGCTGCATTTTTCATGTGTTTTTTTTTTTATGCGTTTTTTTAAATAAATTTTTTGTGAAGAAAGGCACAGCAATTAATGCTATACATTTCTGCACTAAAATGCACTAAAATGCTCCATGTGAAAGCACCCTATGGAAGTTAAAGGGATTGTCTCACTACAAGGATTGCTTTTTATGTTAAAGATCTTGAAAAAACAAGTCACTTTGCAACATGTGTCCATTAACAGTGTCCTGCATCAGCTCCTGTGGTTGCTATAGCTACAGACCTGTTTGATCTATCCTGATAGACAGTCAGTGCTGGTCGCTATAGCTACAGACCTGGCTTCTACTGCGGCCTAGTAGAAGCCAGTAAACACGCCCCTGGATTCCAAATAAAACCAAGAAAACAGGACTGAGGTAAGAGGAATCAATGTAGTGAGACAACCCCTTTAAAGCATGAAAACATAAGACTGGAGAGACACAGCACTGGAACTGGGGACAGGGGGAAGGCAAGTATGTTTTTACATGTTACTGGGGCCCCAAGTAGCTTCTAGTTTCATTTTGCTAAGAGATGGAGAACCCCTTTAAATTAATAGGTCTCCAACTCTCAACAGAACATACTAAGTTTATATTAAATTGCATCAAACCAACACTTCAGACATTCTACCATTTGTAATTAAAACCCACTGCAACTAAGTACTGTGAGGTACAGAACGTGGAAAAATGACATTATATTAATGCGCTTTTTTACTTATAAAAGCAACTATTGTTAAACACTTCATATTGTGGTGTTATTTTGTTCCTTTTTTTAATTTTCCTTCGGGAAGAAAAAAAAAATTGACAAATGGGGTTACACAAAACCCCAAAAGGGGAAAAGTAAACCATAGATAAAACCCTATTGAAAGGATAGGGGGTCCACCCATTGTAAATTTTTTTCATATTTTTCGGGAGAAGAGCAAAAAAATTTAAAAAAAATTTTTGTATTAAGTATATATAAAGGGAATCCCGAAAACGCAATATACTGTGTTAATTTTAAAAAGGTAAACGAGGGGGGGTAAGAAACATTAACCAGTACCATCCCGGGTTAAAAAGGTGGGATTTGGGGGTTTTGTTTTTAAAAGGGGGTTTTTGCCCGATGAATGTTACGTGGGATCCTCCAAAATGGGTTTTTAATCACTTTTCTAAAATATATTGTTTTACAAAATTGCGCGGGAAAGACACAGCCTTCCTTCTCCCTTGTTTACTTAAAAGTTTCTTTGATAAGGCCCCTGACAAGAGCGCGTCTGTGGCGGGCTTGCGAAGGTCACACTTTTTATTATGGGGAAAGAGCGCAGAAGTTTTTAAGGCCCCCGGTAGCAATTTTTTCTTTTGTATACAGAATAAATGTTGTAGAGTGATTAACCCTCTTTTCTGATGACAGAGAAACTAAAGAAGCTTTCAAGCTGCTGTGTAAAAAGCTGTTGTCTTTTTAACAGAAGCCACAAATTATAGTTTGATTTTTGATGAACTGTCACAGGATCCCTTTGCAGCTTTGCTCTGGCTGTTGCGTCTCTCTTCTTTCACTCTGTATTTTTTTTTCATTACTTTTTAGCGATGGCTCCTCCTGACAGTGCAGTCTGGGCTTGTCCGGCGTTTTGAAACCACTCTTGTATTTTATTATTTCACTTAATTTGAGACGCTCCCTTGGGATTCCTCACTCCTCACGGGCCCCCCCCCTTCTCCCCTGCGCCCCAGGGCCCGTGATTTGTTGACATTCTGCCTGGCTAGGAGAGGTAAGATTTTTTTGTTTGGCAAACCCCCTTTAAGTTGAATTTGTACGAAAGTGGGAACATAAAATTTTTTAAAATTTTAAACCCCGCAAAAGGTTTTTTTTTTTTCTTTTTTGGATCGTGCGGGGAATTTTTTTACATTTTTTTTGCTATTTTACCCCCTTTTTGAAATTTCACCTCAATTTCCGTTTCAGTGCTGGGGGGTGCGGGGCCTTGGTTATTAGGGGGCATGATCTTTGGGATGCACACGCCCAGCCATGCCCCAAAAGTTCCTTTTTAAACTAGGGGCGGATGAATCGAAACGATGTAATGGGGGGACTCCCTTGATAGTACTGCTTTTTAGAACATATTAGATTTTTCCCACAAATTATAGCCCATTTTAAAGCTTTGTCCACTCAACAAGTAATTTAAGTCGGAAACCAGGCGGATTAGATTTGAAAAAAAGACTAACCCAAAAGAAAACCCATAGCCTAAATAAAAATACACATTATCTCCAAAGGGGATTTTTTGGCATTTTTTGGCCGAAAAAAAAACCAAAAAAAAAACTTTGACCATGTTCATTCTTTAGCTGTATTACACACGGAAAAAGCTTGGAAATTTACAATTGATGTCAACAGGGATGGCTAAAAACCTCATGTAAAACGTGAAATCATTTATATGTTGTCTTTAATGCATATAGATATCCATAGGAATTAATAGGAGTCGTTTCGGACTGTGAATCGTGAGCAAAAAATACGGCCTTAAATCCACATGCAATAATGACATGTAAAATAATCAGATGATTAACTTTTTCTTGTCGTGTGGACGATCATTTGTGTCCCATTGTTGAAGGTGATGGGGGGAGGGGCACTCTCAATCAACTTTTTGTCAAGACATTCTACAAACAAGTAGGGATTACCCAAAGTAGAAACCTAGGGCGACATGTCCCAAGACGCCAACGCCAGTTTTTTGTTCTATTTTGCGGCAAACCCACTTTTTACGCCATATTCTTGTTGTTAAATGAACTGTCGTACACCAAAACTAAGGCGCATTACACACCGGAACGACACTTTGTAATGTACCTAAATAGGGTTTGCACTGTGCACCCCACGTCGCGAAATGTGCCTATCATGGCGCCTTAACATTTATGTTATGCGCCCCCGTCGGGCAATGAGCCTCGATAGACGCATACCATATACTACCAATGATATGCTATGTGCCGAGTGTTGAGCAATGCGCCCTTTTTGGATGCAATGCCCCCTTTTTTTATATAATGCGCTCTTTTTTGATGCAATGCCCCCCTTTTTGATAGATGCGCCCCTTTTTTAGGCGCATTAAGGAATCATGGAGTATACCTGACGCCATTTTTTAGAAAGTATCGGACTTTCAGCGCACTTTACACTGATTTAATGCCCCTTTAAAACTGGCATAGATATGCCACTTTTTGGACATGTCGCCCTTGGTGCATTGATGGCTACCTCTCTGTGCACGGGCAACACAAAAAGGAATTTATGTCATATCATGTTAATATTTGCACAAGTCTTGGAGGGGAATTTAACTTTGGGGGTGCTAAAACCTTAGAAAATCAATGCCGCTGAGTTATTCTTCCCAACTAATCCATCCGCTGATGGAATAAGCGGCTCGGAGACTCCTTTGGTAAAAAAATTGCAACCAACATGCTTGATCCTGCTCCCCCACTTCAAGGTCACTGGGGGGGGAGTCAGGACACCCATACAAACATTAGATAGGTGGGTTGGCCACTTTATACATGTATGGCCGCTCAGACCGGGCCCCCCATAGGAGGAGCAAAGGAAACGACCAGCGGGCCCCTGGGCATGGCAGGCCTGAGGGGTGCTATTCCAAAGGAGAAAGGCAGAGAACGAGAGGCCGGAAATAAGAGGCAGACTGTAAGGCCTCCCCTTTTACCCCCGGCTTATTTTTGCCCTGGATTTTCCCCCGTACTGCGCGGGGCCGGATTTTGCGCTGCCGTATCGGCGCCAATTTTCCCCGGCAAAAAACCCAAATTTCGGTAATTCCCCCTGCTCTCATAGAGAACAGTGGATTTCCCCTCCCCTCCTCCCCCCTCCCCCCGGGCAAACCCCCGCGGGGGGGGAAAATGGGCATGCACATTATTTTCCCGGGGCGGACCCCCGAAAAAAATTTCATTGTCTATGGGGCCCCCGGGAAAACCGGCCCCCCGCCCCCCGCTCCGGGCCCCCCCCCCCCGTTCCCTTTTTTCCACGGACGGATTTTTTGACTCAAAAGGGGGCACAAATCCCGTCGGGAATAAAGCCCGGGGGTGGAAAACGGCCTAAGGTTTGTTGGTATGTGAAACTGAATTAGAGTGGGCCCCAACCCGTCAACAGGGGTTCCCCAGTTGGGGCCCCCCCAAAAGTCAACGCTACTAGTTGGGGGGCCCCCAGGGCACCCCCCGCAGGTCCGACTAGGGTTTAATGGGGATTTTTAAAAAAATGGGTTTATAAACCAAAAAAGCTTTTTCACCATTTAGAAATATGTCAAATTTTCGTAAAGGGGTCAGTCCCCGGGGTTTGGCATTTTTCCAAAAAAATAGAGGTTTTATTTAACCCCCTTTTCCCTTTAAAGGGGGTTGTCTCACCTTGGGTTTTTTAGCAGAGCCCCAGCCGCTTCAGGGGGGAGGGTTTTTGAATTTACTAACTGTGGGTTGACAAATCGCTAGCTTTTTCCCCCAAACTGATCTTGTTAACAGTGGGCCTTTAGTGCAGGAAAGGGCCCACAAAACCCTTTAAAAAGGGGGGTTTAAAAAAAAAGGTTTAGTTTAAATTTAAAGTAAAACAAGCCTGTCCCTTTTCAAAATAAGAAACAAAAAACCCCGGGGGGTGAGAATTCAAACCAATTTCTGCTACAGCATGTAAGAGCAAGAGAGGTTTGTCATTTAAAACCTAAAGGGGGGACCGGTTTTTCACCACAAAGGAAGGACCCCCAAAATTAAGGGGGGTAATTTTTCCGGGTTTTTTTTGGGCCCTCCCCCCGGCCGTGGGGAAAGGGGGGGGAAGGCTTTTTTTTCCGCGATTTAGGGAGAGAACAGCCCCCCATTGAGGTTTTTTCTTTTTTCTTTCCCGGAAACCGGGAAAGGAAAAATGAACATGTTCAATTTTTTGACTGCTCACGGGTTTTCCTAAGGGCACAATTGATAAGATCTGCTCCTAAATGAAAGAAACATAACAAACGGGCAATTTTTCAGAAATATCTGATTTCCCTTTGCCGACAGTTTAACGCAAATCAATAAAACGGGACCCTTTTGCTCATGGTAAATAAAGCCATCCGACCCCTAAAAATTTGCTTTAAATCCTTTTAGATTTGTTTACACATTTGGTCAAATGGTATCAGCAGACACCTTCTTAAGCGGCGAGACATTAATTGGTAAATGATACAGTTTTCAATCGATCAAAGCCTTTAACAGATCAACTCCAAAATGATCTGCTTGAAAAGTATTTGAATACAAATCGGGTTTTGTGTAAAGGGCCAGTGGTTTTGGGCCGCCCTGCTGCGGGGTTTGCTGCCCCCTCCTCCAGGGCTCCTGGTGTACTGGCCTGTTCCTGGAAACCCCCTGCCTGGACACGTGGCAAACCCAGCTAACCACACTCACATTGATTCCATCCGGAAGAGGGGGCCTACCGGGCAACTTCTGGGGGTTTTTGTAGGAACGCCTCATGCTCCCTCTTGGGGGGGGAAGCAAAACAAAATGAAAGTACCAAAAAAACACCAAAAAGTATGAACAAAAAAGGGGTCACCCCTGCAAACCACTGCTTTAAGGCTATGGGTTTTAGCCAATTGAAGGATCACACACTCTAGGCCCCTTCACAGGCTTATTCACGGGGGGATTTGGCGCTCAAATCCGTGTGAAAAAGGGGGCGGGGGGGGCCCGACCCCGGGGGGCCCCGCTCCCCCCCCCCTAAAACTTTCTTTATCTACGGCGTACCGCCTAAATGTGCATGTCACTTTCTCCCCCCCGGCGATTCGCCGAGGGGGGGAGGAGCGACGGAATCCACGTTCTCTTGAGAGCAGTGGTTTTTCCGTAATACCCGACGGATTGGCGCCGACTGGCGCAAATCCGGCGCGCAGTACGGGGCCAATCCAGAAATAAGCCGTGTAAAGGGCCCTTACGCCATTGGGAGTGGATGAAATTTAGAAGCATCTAAGCTGCTATCGCTCTAAATGATAAAACAAATGAAACACCGTGCTCAACCATATAAGGGGTCGGGGTGCCAGAGCACAACAAACTGAATTTTATTTGCCAAAAAAGCTTTTAACATTCGGAATTGATTCATCATAAGGTGAGAAAATATGACTATTGTTTTTCTCTCTCGATAGGGGCGAGTTACACACATTGTTCGGGTTTTCCATAAAGAGGGGAAATATCAGACTTGCCCATTCACAGAATTTTAGATTAAATCTTTCCTGTTTTCTTTTTATTGATTTATTTTACATTGTTTGTTTTAAGTGTTTTTTTTTTTTTTTTTTTTTACTACTTTTTTTGAGCAGCGTATGTTCAAACCAGTATAGCTAACACTGTGGAGTCAGGTTGTAAAGGTCTTCTTATTATGCATGTATTGCTTACACTCAGTTTGATAATGTGGCTATGTAACCATATGGTATATAATGAGACGTGGACAGCTTCCCAGCGAAGCCTCCGAAAAGTTGCAGGTATGGTGCAACACCTCTGTTAAAAATTAAAGAAGGAGCGTTTTGTGGACTATATGGATTCTGAAACTAGCTTACATTAAATGACCAAAGCGTTTTGAACTAAAGTCCTCTATTCACTTCACTATGGTTAAGATTTCATATGTGAATGTGAAAATTTTAATACATGGATCATGTTTTGGAATTTAAAAGGTTGTCTCATACAAGGTTTGTTTTTTTATGTTAAAGATCTTGCAAAAAAAAAGTCATTTGCAATATATTCCATTAAAGGCCACAGTTCCTAATATCCCCTCTTTAGGGGCGCATCACCCCTCAGGTCCTTAACTACAGACCTGTTTTATCTATCCCGTAGGCTGCCCCCACTGGTTGCATAGCTACAGACCTGGCCTAGTGGAAGCCATAAACCCCCGAATTCAAAGGAAACCCAAAACTGAGGGAAGAGGAATCAAGTAATGAAAAATCCCTTTAAGTCATAGTGATTTTTCTTGTATGTTTTAGAGCAGCGGTCATGCAGGAACATTATTAAATGCCCCTTTATAAGATATGTATATTTATGTACCGTATGTATTCTATTTATTCTAGATCTGGTACTTGCATCAATCTGACGCACAGACCCAAAAAAAACTAAAATGAAAAGGATTAGGCTTTGGGTGGCAAAAAAGATGGGACCATGGACAAAATGGTTTGCATTTGTCAAAGTGACACAAGACCATAGGATTGCAGGAATATGATTACTGGAGCTGACTAAACGTCTTCATTCTAAAATGTTTAATCAGCAAACTTCAAAGTCAGGCCTCTAAAGTTTCCCTGCCTAATAAAGGAGCGATGCCTTTTATCTGGGCCGTAATGAGGGGGGCTAAAGAGGGGGCCTGGTCTGGCAACTGCTTTTCTGTGGTCGGTAACGATTGAAAAGGGGTTTTTGATTGTAAGAAAAACTGACCTAAGACCAAAGCTAAATTTAAAAAAAAACCCGATGATCACGGGGGTTTCAGAAAAATTAAGACGTTTTTGGCCTTCGAAAAAAGATGAATAAGACAAAAAACTCGATAGGGGGGAATAAAGTAAACTTTCCATAAAATTTTTGATTGCGACAATTTTTCCGGGGGTTTCCACCCCCTTTACAGATGCCAGCAGCTCCTGGGACCTCAGTAAAATCAAAAAACCTTATAGGAACAGGGAATTCACTGTGCAGTGTCCATTGGGCCCAAATCAAACACCATTACAAGTGAAACTCAAAGTGTCAATATAGAGGCTGGGACGTTTCCCAAACGGGGGCAAGGGTAGCTCAGTTCAGAAGTGCAAGAAAAGGCAAAGACCAGGGGGCGGGGAACGGGGACTGGGTGAAGGGGAGAGTTTTTTTTTTTTTTTTTAAAAAAAATTATATATATAAATACAAATACAGGTAGTCCCCGCTTACATCTGCCTTAGTACAAACGTATACTTATGTGGGTTTCTGGCATTGTAGTTCCCTGTTCCATAGCAATTGTAGCTGTGGAATGACAAGTTCCGCATGCAAAAGCAGACATGAGGTGAAAATGAGGTAAATCTTCTTAGCAAGGGCACAGCAGCAAAACAAGTGTAAAAACCCTTCCCGAAATATCCAAACCTTAAAAAAAATAAACCTTTTGTTCTTGGAAATTACTTTTTTAAAAAATATACCGTTTTCCACTGACATACAAATTCAACTTAAAAAAATTGTCCCTCCCCGGGTTTGGGGGGGTTTTCAATTTTTTTTGGGCCAAAAACAACCCCTTTTTTTCCAAATTTTTAATTTTGGGGGGGGAAATTTTTTTTCTGTTTTTTCCTAAAGAGAAAAACAAAAAAAAATTTAATTTTAACCCTCTGTTTATTAAAAAATTTTTTCCCCAAAATTTTAAAAACTTTTTAAACAAAAATTATTTGGGGCTTTTTGTTCCAATTTTTGGGGGTTCCCCAGGATTAAGGGGCCCTCCAACAGGGGAAAGAAAAGGGGTAAAAATTTTTTTTTTCCTTGTGTTGGGGATAATTAAAAAAATTTTTTAATTTATTAAATAAAAATTTTTAATAATTAGGGCTTTTTTTTTTGGGGGGAAACCCCAAAAATAAAGTCCTTTTATTTGTTTTTTAAAGCTAATAAACCCCCCCTTTAAGATAGCATCTTGAAAGACAACATGGGCTTTCAAAAGATAAAAGGTTACATTGGCTGAAAGCGGAATGCACATTGGACAGCTGCCAGCACAAACTGGCAGTGTACCAGCTACAGCGGACATTAATAAGGGAAGCTGTCATTCACACGGCTCCTGTCATCCCCCAAGGCAGGGAATTACCTGTAAACTTCTCTCCTCTACATTTCTCATCTACGCAGATTGAGAAAAACTTGTTCCTCGAAGATCTTAGAAAGATTGCTGCCAGCGTGAAGCGCTCGGGAATAAACCCTGCGCTCGTACAAACCTTTGGCCCAACCTAAATTTAGGTGGAACATCGAATGCCAGCACTTTAAAGGGATTGTCCATTTTATGGACAACCCCTTTAAACATTTAAAAAAAAAATGAAGGACTGAAAAACACAGAATGAAGAAAACATTTTTCTTATTTCCTGTCCTACAGATTGAAACAGATTACTTCTGCAGAGTATTGGATATCTGAGAAATCAAGTACACGTCCACCAAGATAAGGTCTGTAACCGTTTACCGTGATTACAGAACATCTGCACGATGACCTCTCCCAATATTGTTTGGGATAAATATTAAAAGTATCTTACAGCTCCTATTACTACTCCTTACCACATAGAATATATCTGACAGTGGAGCGATGAGCAACCACTCGAAAACATGCTGGATGTTTTTCTGTGGCCCCTTAGGAGCGCATTTGCTTGCGAGGTAAGATTACCACAGGTGCTGATTCCAGCAGGTTGAAAGCAGAGAGGTGGGTGCAGAGTGGTCTCTGTTGGAACTTGTCAGAAGAAGAATCTACAGAGTTGGATGTGATGGATACACGGGACGAGCCCCAGCCGGCGGTGGTGACAGAGGATGCGCTGCTCTCGGGCCTGCTACACATTCCTCTCCACACTCCTCCACTGTCATCTGCTGCGTTCTCCTTAAGCATTCTGCAGGGCTCATGTGGCTTCAAGCAGCCTCGCACCTGCACAGACAGGTCCTTATTTCCTAAGGGAAGAGTGGGTACGATAAAGGAATCAGACATCAAAATGTACAGATTCACTTCATAGCTCATCTGGAAACCACATACCAATATTGGCTGCCTCCCAAATAACCTGTCGGGCAGAGCAGCCCTTCACATGCAAGGTCTGCCGATGACTTGGAATAGTCACTGTGGCAAGCTAGAATTGTTAGAGGAATGCAAAACACAATGTACAGAGAGGGGTCTATTGTATCATCACCAATGAACAAAAAGGCTTCCATTTTCCTTCAGCTCTTTCATTTACAGGGGATTATGAAGGAAACCAATTGTTTGAAATGCGCTACCGTTCACAAGCCTTGTGACCATAAAAAATATGACCCTCAACAATAGACAAAGGGCGACATGGATGAATCCTGGGGCTGATAGACCAGTTCTAAATCGCTTTAAGCCCCGGTTCACACGGCTTATTCAAGGCGCAATTCCGGCTTGAATAAGGGGCGGAGCGGGGACTTCCATTATCCACGGCGTGTATTGCGCCTAGATAATGTGCATGTCAGTTTCTCCCCGCCCGGCGGATTCGCCGAGCGTGGAGGAGCGACGGAATCCATAGTTCTCTATGACAACGGTGGATTACCGTAAGAAACTGCGACGGATTGGCGCCGTACTGCAGCGCAAATTTCCCGGGGCGCAGTACGGGCCAATCCGCGCCGAAATA
This sequence comes from Phyllomedusa bahiana, assembly GCA_025379985.1. NCBI lineage: Eukaryota > Metazoa > Chordata > Amphibia > Anura > Hylidae > Phyllomedusa > Phyllomedusa bahiana. The sequence goes on from JAODAL010000195.1 coordinate 336,414, forward strand.
AGGCCGGGGTGAACGGCCACTAAAGGGGTTGTCTCACAAAAGGATGCTTTTATGTTAAAGATCCTTGCAAAAACAAGTCACTTTGAATATATGCCATTAAAGTGTCCTACCTATTCCCAGATATCCCCTCTTGTTAGCTGCATCAGCTCCTCAGGTCGCTATAGCTACACAACTGTTTGATCTATCCTGATAGGCTGCAGCACTGGTTGCTATAGCTTCAGACCTGGCTTCTACTGCAGCCTAGTGGAAGCCAGTAAACAAGCCCCTGAATTCAAAGTGAAAGCAAGAAAACAGGACTAAGGTAAGAATCAATGTAGTGAGACAACCCCTTTAAGGCAGTATAGACTGCGCCAGAATGCATGACCCTGTTCTTCTGCAGATCCTACATACAGGGGCATTGAAGTGCCAATACGACAACTCAGGCAGGTCACCTTTAACCTGGTCTGGCTGTCCTAACTGTTCTGCGCCAAAGTTTTGGCATCAAAGAATCATAAATGTGTCTACTTCTACTAATGTGGTGCGACGCCCCGAGAATGCCAGTAAACTTTGGCGCACTAAAAGGTGTCTTTGGCACGGTATCGAGGCACTTATCGTGCCAAGGTTTGGAGTGCACCTGTTCATACATCTATAGAACTGGTCTACTACAGCTTTTTGAGGCCCAAATTCTGGCGTGGCCCCGTTCAAACATGTTGACCAAAAAGGTTTTTTTTGAGAGCTTGTGGACATAAAAAATACGATCCCTCACTAACAGACAAAAGTTTTTTTAAGAGAACTTGTGGCCATTCCCGATATGTCTCTTAGTAAATAGAAGTATTCTCCATGAAATTCTGAAGCACTTTCCTTAAAGGGGTTTTGCCACAAAGTAAAATTGACGTGGGAAGTTTGTAAATTAAATAATAAACATTTTCACCATTCATCATTATTAAAAATTCTGGACCGTTTTTGTTTTAGCTGCTCCTTTAGTGACCCATTGTTTACAGCTCGTCTCCAGGGGGTATACCAGGGCTGAGAGCTTCTCAGTCCTTTCGACATGTTCAACATCACCTCTCCTCTCAGGCAGCTACTGAGTGTTCCAAAAACCCCAGGTGGTGTCCCCTCTACTCGTCCCCTGTTTCTCCTTTGTAATTAGTCAAACAGTTGAAAATAAAATAAAAAAAGAAATCTCAAATCAGCTATGTGTATTGAAAAAGAGGAATAAAACCCACAGTTTTGGTTCCTGCAGGGTTTTGAAACGATGTACTTTTTTTTTTTTTTTTTTTGAGGCAAAAGTTTTACCGCCGAGCTACAATGTAGCTACTTACAATTCTATACATAAACAGACCTTTCTCTCACTACAGAGAGGAAAGGCCTGGTGATGTCATCCTGCTGGGTCACATGATATGCAATACAAACACATCACTCACGGCCCCTTCTGAGCACACAGAGCTGAATGCAGGAGGTATGAAATGAGATTGTGGCAAAACCCCTTTAAACCTCTATTTCATGTGGTTCCTCTGATATTCCTCTTAGAAATTCATTGCCCACCTGTCAGCTGGGTGTTACTGGGTATCAGACATTATCCAATCAGGGCTGACGGACTGGCATTTCTTTGAAAACTGGAATGGTAATATCCAGCTGACTAATCAATCCAGAATTGTTATTTCACAGGAAACACAAGTATTTGCTACAACAGATATATTAGAGGTGTCACAGGTCCTTCTTAGCATGTTGGAAAATGGGGATTTATTCATGCTCTCAACAAATCCTTCTAGCCATGTGACATGTCGAGTTGTCTTGCTAGAGGAGCCATGGCACCCCTGGGAAGACAATTATGTGATGTGCAAGGAGGGATTCCAACCCAATTTGGCTAAGAGTGCCTTCCATATGGATGTGTAGGCCCCGAGAATGGCACAAAAACATTTCCCAGACCATAACAATGCTTCTTTAGGGATTTCGACGTAGTGTATTGCCCTTTTTGCAGAAATGTGCCGCTGGTGGCGGTCTGTGCATGTACATGTATAATTACATGTGTGCTGCAGCCCTGCCAGTGGCACCCAGGTTTGCATACGTTTTTTCAGAAATGTTTTTGTGTGCAGAAACATACGTTATACTTGGTGTACATTGATTTTAACCTATATGGAAAGGAAGGGTGCTTCCATTTTGGGTTTCTGTCCCCGCCCACTCTCACAGGCTGTCATAAGAAGGGCAGCTTTGCAGGTTGGGTGTTTTTTATTTTTTCTCTCTGAATAATGGAGGTCGGTGACCCAGTGAGAGGCCTGATTGGCTCGATTGAGAGGTAAAGATAGGATAGGACTGCCCGATTTGAGACCACGTTGAAGTCGTGGGCAGCTTAAACATGTTCTGATCATGATATGTGAACCGAGAGTCTCAAAGTTTTTTCATGTATGATAGATAGCATAAATGCTTCTTTAGGGATTTCGACGTAGTGTATGGCCCCGAGAATGGCACAAAAACATTTCCCAGACCATAACACTGCCGCCATCAGGTTATTTTCTTCCAGCAATGGTTGCAGGGTGTTTGTTCTCTTATGTTTCTCGCCTGGAACACCAACGACCATCTACTCGAAACATTATGCATAGGAGAAGGCAACCCTTTGCCAATCAGCAGTGGTCTAATTCTGATACCACCACGAAAATTGAAGCCTTTACTGCCTATGCAACTTTATTAGCAGAGGTGCAGTGACCATCTGTCTGCTTCATAGATATGCAGTAGGATTCACGAAACGGTTTTAGACACATGCCTGGTAGCCCCCTGATTCATTCAGTGGCGAGGTTTTTCACTGCAGTGTCATTCAGGCCTCACATAGCATCATAGCCGATGTTCCGTTGATGTGAGAGGTGAACATGGTGCTCTGCAGTTTCCACATCGCTTATTCACATTGGTGATACTTTGACTACTGCAGCATGCAAACAGTTAAATTGTGCAGTTTCGGAAATACTACCGCCCTCGGCTTGGAAGCCAATAATCATCCCTTTAGCAACCCTGATAGATCTCCCCTTTTACCCATGACTGCAACGAGGGATGTGTGTGCAGACAGCCTATCACACACCTAATACAACCACCAAGCCAGCTCACCACATGTGGCTTACTTCATGACATATGCGCTGCTGAAGTTGAAAGTAAGACGTGGCCATAATAATGTAACTCGACTGTGTCTAATACACAGCAATGCCATAGGATGTATTCAAATATGGTGGATTTCCAGTGCAGATTTTGCACTGCAAATCCACAGCAAATTACAGTGCAACACATGTGGATTTGGTTTTGAAAGTTTTATCTGTCTGCTTACAGAAGCGAGCATGCAGTGGACTAGCAAACCCAAAGCAAAAAAAAAAAAATATAATCCTTCAATCTAAAGGGGTGAAATCCACAGTGAATCCGCTGCATTTCCACAGCATCTACTATATGCAAATTTTTCTGTGGAATTGTTGGAGATTTGTACCAAAAATGTAAATATTTCCACTATCACCAACTGGATTGTGTTTTTTTTTTTTGTTCAGTTTTAGCAGTTCAAGAGATTTCACCTGAAAAAACATTTTGTTGGAAGTATACAGTATGGGAGCTAGGGGAGAGGTTATGGACCTGCATATCAACCTCTGATCTTCGTGCTATTTAAAAGGGGATTGTCCACCTTGTACCTTCAAGGCCAAAAAAATGTGCTCTAAGTATGGCATAGGGGGGCCATGACTGCTGTAGCTTTGTTTTAGGAAATACAAAATCAGCCAGCTATTACAAACAGTCCCCTACTTACACCGTTCTGACTTACATCTGTCCCCTAGTTACAAACGGAGACTTATGGGGCATGCTGACATCTGCAGTTCCATAGCAGAGAGTAGCTGTGGAACGACAAGTGCCAGCATGCCACAGCAGCACATGAGGTGAAATCTTCTTAACAGGGGCACAGACAGCAAAACAAATGTAAAAACTGTTCCCTGCACTATCCAAAGCTAAATAGAAAACCTTTTGTGCTGGAATTACATTTAATAAATACACCTGTTCCGACTTACATACAAATTCAACTAAAGAACAAACCTACAGTCCCTATCCCGTCTGTAACCCGGGGACTGCCTGTATTATCTAGGACAAAAGCAGGGGTGAGTGATGTGACCCCTGTTCATGCAAGCAGTCCAACCAATCATATACATTTTTCTTGTACAAACCAGAGACATTAAAGGGGTTGTCTCACTACAAGGAAAACAAGTCACTTTGCAATATGTGTCCATTAACAGTGTCCTACCTATCCTGAGATATCCCATCTTGTATTGGTTGCATCAGCTCCTCGGTCGCTATAGCTACAGACCTGTTCAATTTCTCATGATAGGCTGCCAGCACTGGTTGCTATAGCTACAGACCTGGCTTCTACTGCAGCCAAGTAGAAGCCAGCAAACATGCCCCTGAATTCAAAATGAAACCAAGAAAACAGGACTGATGTAAGATGAATCAATGTAGTGAGACAACTCCTTTAACCCCTTAAGGACACAGCCAGTTTTGGCCTTCCTGACCCAGCCCTATTTTTGAAATCTGGCATATGTCACTTTATGTGAGAATAACTTTTTGACACCTTTTACCTAGCCATGTGATTCAGTAGATTGTTTTTCCTCGTGACACATTGTGCTTAAGTTAGTAAGAAATTTTTATCCATACAATCCTTGTTTGTTTGTGAAAAATATAAAAATTTCATAAAAATTTTGGGAAAAATTTGCGATTTTGAAAGTTTGCAAAATTTCTGCGTGCAAGACAGTTTCCCACCACAAAATAGTTTATAACTAGCATCTACCATATGTCCACTATGGGTTTGGCATCATTTTTAAATGTCTTTTTTTTTTTTACGACATTAGGGGGCTTAGAAATTTAGTAGTAATTTCTCACATTTTTCAAGAAAATTTGCAATATACATTTTTTTTAGGGACCACTCCAGTTCTAAACGTGGCTTTGAGGGGCCTGCATGTTAGATACCCCCATAAGTGACACCATCTGAGAAACTAGACCCCTTAACGTATTTACAACACTATTTGGGAAGTTTGATAACCCTTTAGATATTTCACAGAAATTAAAGCAAAGTGTAGGTGAAATTTCAAAATTTCACTTTTTTTGCAGATTTTCAAAATTTATCCATTATTCACTGGAATACGGTAAATGTGACTAGGAAAATCAACTTAAATATCAATTCCCCCAGGTCTGCCGTTTTAGAATATCCCATATGTGGCCCTAGTGCATTATTTCGCTCATCCATAACCCCCAGAAGAGGAGGAGCACCTACTATACTCTAGGGTCTCATTTTCAATATGATTTTATTTAGGCGCCATTTCAGGTTTTGGGGACACCCTAAGGTGCTAAAATTTAAATAAACACCCCTAAAATAGACCGCAATATGGAAACACACCCCCTTAAGGAATATATCCGGGGTGCATTGAGTAAATAGACCCCACACATGATTCACAAATTTTTTTTTAGCAAAAGGGCTGTGAAAATTAAAAAACATTTTTTTTCCAATAATTTGCAATTTACCTTAAAATTTCATATATACAAGGAATCCTGGAAAAAAAAAAAAACTAAAACTTTGTTAAGCAATTTCTTCCAAGTTTGGGGAAAAATACCCTACATGTGGGGTGTAAACTGCGTTTGGGCGCAATGGCAGGGCGTATAAGGGGAGGGAGAGCTATTTGTCTTTTTGAACGTAGATTTTTGGGGGGGCCATGTCGCAATTTGCAAAGCCCCCAAAGTAGCAGAACAGGCGAAATCTTCCAGAAGTCGCCCCATTTTGGAAATTCAACCCCCAAACAGGGATCTCATCTAGGATGTATTCTGCATTTTGGATGCACAGGTGTTCCATCGTTTTTTTTGAGCATTGGGCAATTAAAAGGGGGGGAAAAACGCAGTCGGTCATTGTTTTTTGAGTTTCAATTTTACAGCATTCGCCGTGCAGTGTAAATGATGTGATAACTTTACTATGGGGGTCGGTACAATTACAATGATATAGATTTATATAGTTTTTTCTGTTTTATTACTTTTACACAGTAGAAATACGTCTATAAAAAATTGCGTTTTATGTTGTCCTATTCTGACACCATAACTTTTTATTTTGCTTGTGTGCAGAGCGTGTAAGGGCTTGTTTTTTTGCGGGATCAGTTGAAGTTTTTATTGGTACCATTATGGGGTGCATATAATGCTATGTTCACTTTTTATTAAGGTTTTTGAGAGATGTTTTGAACAAAATACAGCAATCTTGGTAGTGTTTTTTTATTTTTATTTTTATAGCGGTCACTGTACGGTATATAGACATGGTAGCTTTACTCAGCAGGTCAATACGTTTACACCGATACCCAATTTTATTTTTTTTAAATGTTTTACTGCTTTTATACAATAAAAACACTTTTATTAAACCGGGAAAATACTTTTTTGCATCGCCATAGTCCGAGAGCCATAATTTTTAAAAATTTTTCTGTGCTTGGAGCTGTGTAGGGCCCTTGTTTTTTGCAAGATGAGTTTGACGTTTTTTTAGAAACATTTTTGGGGGGACAAGGCTTTTTGATCGTTTTTTAAAATCCATTTTTTGGAGCCAGGGTGAAGAAAATACTGCAATCCTAGTATTGTTTTTATTTTTTTTTTTAACAGGGCTCACCATGCAGTATCCGTGATAAGTTAGCTTTACTCTTTGGGTCGCTACGATTATGGCGAAAACCTATTTATATAGTTTTTTTTAAGCTGAAGCACTTAAAAAAAAAGAAAAGTTTTTAGTGTGTAAAACAATTTTATGCATCGCAAATCTTCTGAGAGCTATACATTTTCTATTTTTCCGTATACAGAGCTGTATGAGGACTTTTTTTTGGGGGGATGAACTGACGTTTTAATTGGTACAACTTGGCGTTCTAGGAGTTTTTGATCGCTTTTAATTCCATTTAAAGTGCTGCGGGAAAGAACAATAATCTTAAATCTGTGATTGTTTTTTTGGGGTTTTTTTTACAGTGTCACCGTACGGGTTAATTAACATGACAGATTTATAGGGCAGGTCGTTACGCACGCGGCGATACCAAATATGGGTACTTTATTTATTTTGATCTTTTTTGGGGCGCTTGGCGGTTGTCAAGGGGAAAAGGGCGGGGTAAAGTATTTTTTTTTTATTTTTTTTGTTTGTGTTTTACAAAGTTTTTTCACTTTTAAATTTCACTTTTTCACGTATTTTTTTACTTTTCCCCATAGGGATTTGAATGAGAGATCTTTAGATCTCTCATTCAATAGGAATCAGTACATAGCTTGTTGCTATGACTGGTTCCTATGACAACGTCAGTCAAAGATGCCGGGGCCCTGCCCACAGGGCACGGGCCGGCGTCGTGACGTCATAGACAACCCGGAAGGCATTCCTGCCTTCCGTGGTGTCTGTAGGGAGGCAGGAGCTGGGAACGGACGTCAGATCCGTGCGCTGCTGCCGCCGACAGAGGCGCAGGAGGAGCGATCTCCTCCTGCGTCTCCCTTAGTTATAGCGACCCGATCGTCGCGATAATTAAGGGGGTTAACCGGCCCCCCCGAGCGATCCGGGGGCGGGGCCGACGCTGCGGGATGTCAGCTGTAATATACAGCTGACACCCCGCGCCGATCGCGGGGAACTCTGCCTTAGAGTTCGCGCGATCCTCTGGACGTATCCATACGTCCAGGTACGTGAACCCCCAAACCACCTGGACGTATGGATACGGCCAAGGTCGTGAAGGGGTTAAAGGGGTTTTAACATGAAGTAAAATAGACGTGGGAATCTTGCAGATTAAATAATAAACATTTTTACCATTCATCAATATTACACATTCTGTACCATTTGTGTTTTAGCTGCTCCCTTAGTGATCCATAGTGTACAGCTCATCTCCAAGGATTACAACCAGACAAGAGCTCATCCGTTCTGGCTGCACATGCTCAGACATCACCTCTCCTCTCAGGTAACTACTGTCAGTCTCTTCCCTGCTTAGTAATCACACACACTCACTGCTGAGCAAGTGTTCAACCCTAGGTGCTGTCATTCTACTCCTGTCCTTTATACTCCTTAGTAATAAAACTGCAAATAAATCAAAAGGAAAAAGAAACCTAAATTAGGTGTGTGCATTGAAAAAAAAATAAAAAAAAATCCACGTTTGGTTCCTACAGGGTTTTGAACCTAGGACCCCTATGCTAAAAGGCAGAAGTACTAACCCCTCAACTACTACATTGTAGCTACTCACAGCTTTTTACATAAACAGATGTTTGACTAGAGAATACTGTAGGGAGAGGCATAGTGATGTCAAGCCTGCTGGGTCACATGCCATGCAGTTCTAACAAATTATATACACCTGCTTTTGAACACACTGAAAGCTGAAGCAGGACAAACCAAGCATGAAATAACTCATGGTAAAACTCCTTTAAGTTTTAGGGATTTTGCTTAGGAAGAATAGATTTAGAAAAAAAATTTCATGTATAGTCTTATCTTCTGTATATAAAAAAAAATTATTTCTGTCTACTCCTTATGCACAGACAAACAAATGAACCAATCTGCACCAAATTTGACACATAATCAGGCGCTTTGGAAGGTTGGGGGGGTTCAGCCCTCTAGGACCTACCATTCTTGACATTCCCAAAAAATCTAAACTTGCAGTAAATAGTGTCTGCTCTTTATGAATGGCAAAACCACTGGACCAATCGGCATTAAATTTGGCACATACACTGTTTCCCCAAAAATAAGACAGTGTCTAATATTAATTAGCTAGGTCTTATTTTCAGGGGATGTCTGATTTTTTTCCAAGAACAAGAATTCACATTTAGTGTTGAACAAAACAAAAAAAAAAAAAAAAAAAAATCAACATTTATTACTATACTGTAGTCGTATTATCACAAACATCTTCATAACCAGCCAAACCCTGAATTTCATGGTGAATTTCTTGTGACTCCATTTATTTTAGAATCATTGGCCCCAATCTCTCATGTCTAGCAATAGCACTGTCCTTAAATGAGCACCTCTTGTTCAGGTAGCCTCCCATACAAGATAAGACCTATCTAAATGATCTGTTAGCAGTAATGTATGGCGTTGGGAGAGCTGCAGCAATAACTTCCACTAGGTCTTATTTTCAGGGGAGGCTTTATATTTTTAAACTTGAAAACAATTGCAGTAGGTCTTCTTTTCGGGGGATGTCCTATTTTCGGGGGAAAATGGTAGGTAAATTGGGCACTTTGGAAGGTGTGTGCGTGAGGGGCTATTCAGCTCTCTAGGACTTGCAGTTTTTGACACATTCTCAAAAAATCTAAAATTGACGTAAATGGTGTCTGCTCTTTATGAATATCAAAAATCACTGTACCACTGTCACGGACGTAGGTGGATTCACTGAATCACTGCAAGCGATGGTGTAAGCCACGCCCTAAGTAGCCCCTGGTATTCACCAGAGCCCGCCGCAAAGCGGGTTGGACTTGCTGCGGCAGGGAACTACCAGGTCGCTACCCCTGACGTGACTTACTTGCGATGGCAGTCGGGGTGCAGCGTGGTACAGAATCGTTAGAGGCTTAGTCAGGGACAGGCTTAAAGGGGTTTTGCCACGATGTAAAGTTGACGTGGGATCCTCCAAAATGGGTATTTGATCACTTTTCTAAATATATGTGATTACAAAAATTGCAGCCTGAGAGAGCTACAGGCTGCCTTACCTGCCCTTGGTTACTTAAAAGCTTCGATTAGATACGACCTGACAAGAGCTGCTGGATGGGCTTGCGCAGAGCACACTTCTTATCTGATGAGAGGGAGCTGAAGAAGCTTTCAAGGCACCGGGTAGAAATATGTTGTCGTTTGTATACAGAATCCACTAGTTGTAGTGTGATTATCTGAGTAGATCCCTGCTTTATCTGATGACAGGGAACATGAAGAAGCTTTCAAGCTGCTGTGGAGAAAGGTGTTGTCATTTGTATACAGAATCCACTAGTTGTAGTTTGATTATTTGAGTGAACATTTCGGCTCTGTGCTCTGGCTGTGTCTGTCTCTCTCTCTCTCTTAGCTCAGCGTGGCTTGTTTACAATTGCTTCTTAGCAGATAAGGCACGTCCTGGCAAAACCCCTTTAAGGTCAGGGCAGGCAGTGTGGTCAGGAAAACGATAGCAGTGGTACACAGATAGACAAAAACTCTCTCCAACACTTTCTCAAAATGCACTAATGAACACCAATATTCTCATAAATTAAAGTCCATTCAGATCAGTCACGCCTCAAACAAAAGAACCTCACATTTGGACCAAAATGCATGGCTGCTGCCTGAGCTGCTGAAACCTCTCAGCAAGCCCAAGCTCGTCTCCAGGCTGACCAGTAGTTAAAGCAAGTTTTTAACCGCCCACACAAACCAGAAGCTATTACAGGGACACTACCATCAACATTTTTCTTTTCATATATTGACAATATATGACTGATATGGATTAAAGAAAAAAACTACAATTTTTAAAGTTGATTACTTTCTCCGTTTTCCCTTCTGTGAGCTCTGATAACACAGCAGTGAAAGGATTGCTTGATGGTCCTTCTTTCTGGTCAGCCCTATTCTGAGAAGTGTAAATATTCTCAGCAATAACCTGATGATAAGTATGAAGAATCCCACCTCACTCCTCAGTGCAGAAAAAGATTAACCCATTAACCTTTCATGTTCTGCTCATTGTCTATTATAAGAGAACAATAGAACAATGATTAAAGGGGTTGTCTCTCTACATTGATTCATCGACCTCAGTCCTGTTTTCTTGGTTTCATTTTGAATTCAGGGGTGTTTACTGGCTTCTGCAGTAGAAGCCAGGTCTGTAGCTATAGCAACCAGTGCTGGCAGCCTACCAGTAGAGATTGAACAGGTCTGTAGCTATAGCGACCTGAGGAGCTGATGAAGCATACAAGAGGGGATATCTAGAAATAGGTAACACACTTTTAATGGACATATATAGAAAAGTGACTTTTGTTTGCAATATCTTTTACATAAAAAGCAGCAATCCTTGTAGTGAGACAACCCCTTTAAAGTCATATTTTCCCACCTACAAAGAATGAAGTGTTCTGTAATTTTATTGTAGGAACACTTCAACTATGAGAGACAGAATCTACAAAAAAAAAAAAAAGTCAGATTTTCAAGTAATTTATTGCATTTCATTGCATGAAATAACTATTTGATAAAATAGAAAAAAAAACTGTAATGTTTGTTACAGAAACATTTGTTTGCAACAATAGAGGTCAGATATTTTCTGTAGTTCTTGACCTTGTTTGCACACACGGCAGCAGGGATTATGGCCCACTCTTCCGTAGAGATCTTCAGATCTTTCAGGTTTCAGGGCTGTCGCTGGGCTACATTGAGTTTCACTTGCTTCCAGAGCTTTGCAATTGGGTTCAGGCCTGGAGACTGGCTAGGCCACTCCAGGAGCTTGAAATGCTTCTTCTGGAGCCCCTCCTTAGTTGCCCTGGCTATGGGTTGCAGGTCATGGTCATGCTAGAAGACCCAGCCACAACTCATCTTCAATGCGCTTACTGAGGGAAGGAGGTAGTTGGCCAGAATCTCGCGATACATGGGCCCAGCCATCCTCCATTCAATACGGAGCAGTTGTCCTGCCCCCTTTGCAGAAAACCACCCCCAAAATATGAGGTTTCTATCCCCATGCTTCACGATTGGGACCGTGTTCTTGGGGTTGTACTCATTCTTCTTCTTTCTCCAAACACGGTGAGTGGAGTTTATACCAAAAAGTTCTATTTTGGTCTAACCTGACCTCCTCTCATGCCTCCTCTGTATCAAGATAGTCATTGGCGAACTTCAAATGGGCCTGGACATGTGCTGGTGTGAGCAGGGGGACCTTGCATGCTCTACAGGATTTTAATCCATGACGGCGCAGTGTGTTACTACCGATAATCTTTGAGACTGTGGTTTATTCAGCTCATTGATCAGGTCCTCCCGTGTAATTCTGGGCTGATTCCTGACCTCTCTCTCAATCATCCTTATCCCACAAGGTGAGATCTTGCATGGAGCCCCAGACCGAGGAAGATTGACAGTCATCTTGTGTTTCTTCCATTTTCTAATCATTTAGCCAACAGTTGTTGCCTTCTCACCAAGCTGCTGCCTATTGTCATTACTAAGGGTTCATCAGTTCCCTGGGGCAAACTAGCCTCTCCCCGTTTAGGGGGTACAGTATTTCCCCCTTTTGTGTCCCTACATTGTGGACTTTTTCCATTCTTGCCCACTGAGGAATTCTTGATAAAAGAAGGAAACGGCTATTTTTTCTTATATACCCTGTGCTTTCAATATATTAGAATAGGGTTTTGTGTAGGGATTGATAGGCTAATTTTTCGTGGGACCGCCCTTGTTGGGGCGCTTATCCCGCTAACGACCAGGTTAGATGTCTGATGGGGATTACATCTCTATGTTATTGTTTTCCCACAGCATTTCTTGCGGATTTTTGGATCTTCATAGTTTTCTTGAACCCTTGAAATACAGATCCATTCTGGTGAGTTCATTTTTACTTAAGTATATTAAAAGTTATGTTTTATGTGGGATATTTTTCTTTTGTATATTGATTCTGATATTCCCGTTTTGGTATATATCTCTTTTTTTCTGTTTTGCCTATTGTCCTGTAGCACATCCCAGCCTTGTGCAGGTCTACAGTATTGTCCCTAGTGTCCTTAGACAACTCTTTGGTCTTGGCCATGGCGGAGAAGTTTGAGTGTGATTGAGGACAGGTTCTTTCATACAGGTAATGAGCTCGAACAGGTGCAATTTTACTAGGTAATGATGGAAGAGTAGGAAGGCTTCTTAAAAAAAGAAAAAACCCTAAAAACTAACAGGTCTGTGGAAGACAGAATTCTTGCGGGATGGTAGGTAAGCAAATACCGATTTCATGCAATAAATTACAAAATTATTGAAAAATCATACAATGTGATTTTCTGGCTTGCTTTTTATAGATTCTGATCTCTCGCAGTTGAAGTGCACCTACAATTAAAATTACAGACCTCTCCATTCTTTGTGTTTGGGAAAACTTGCTAAATCGCCAGTGTATCAAATACTCATTTTCCCCACTGTATATAGAGATAAGCAGCAACTGAAGTGAGATTAGTCTGCCCTACCAAACAAAAATTCTCTCACACAGCTAGAGAAGGACAACATTTTCTATATATTTTTCAATTACATAAGACTGATGAAATAAAAAAAAAACGCCAAAAATTTCTAAAAAAATAAAACAATTTTTGAGAATGTTGGTTTTATCAAAAATACTCCTTTCTGATGGAAGAGTCCCTTTAAATAATATAGGCCAGTGCAAAGCTGGGTAATTCTGCTAGTACAGTATAATTTCTAGGACAAATGAAAATTCTAATGGATTATAATGAAATACTGCCATGCTGTACGGAAAAAAATTACCGTACCAACATAAGCTTTAGCTTTTTATCCCCTTTTTGCTCTTACCCTGTTTCCCCGAAAATAAGACCGTGTCCTATATTAATTTTTGCTCCTAAAGACGAGCTAAGACTTATTTTTAAGGGATTTCTCATTTTTCCATGAACAACAATTCACATTTATTGTCGAACAAAACATCAACATGTATTAATATACTGTAGTGATTTCATCACAAACATCAGCATAAGCAGCCAAACTCTGAATTTCATAACTAGAAATGCACTGTGTCTTATTTTTGGGGAAACAGGGTAGGAAGTTTACACAAAGAGAAAGAACTATTGTCACGTATATTGTCATGCTGTATACTTCCAAGCATATGACCGTAACAATGTAAGGAAATAATGTGCACTTTACTTTAGGCATTTACCCCTCTTTTGCTTTCAGAAAATTTACAAGAGAAAGAATTACAGTCAAGTATAGTACGATATCATTTCTAGGCCAAATTAACATTCTAAGGGATTACCATGACATACTGCCATCCTGTACACTACTACCGAGCATATGACCGTACCAATATAAGCTTTAGCATTTTACCCCCTTTTTTGCTCTTAGGATGTGTACACAAACAGAAAGAACTATTGTCACATATAGCGCAATATAATTTTAGCACAAATAATTATTCTAAGGGATTATGATGAAATACTGCCATGCTGTATACTACCAAGCATATGACTGCACCAATATAAGCAAATAATGTGCACTTTGCTTTAGGTATTTATCCCTCTTTTGCTTTCAGAACGTTTACAAGAGAAAGAATTACAGTCACATATAGTACAATATCATTTCTAGGCTAAATTAACATTCTAAGGGATTACCATGACATACTGCCATACTGTACACTACTACCAAGCATATGACCGTACCAACACAAGCAAATAATGCGCACTTTGCTTTAGGCATTTCCCCCCTCTTTTGCTTTTAGGAAGTAGTGTCTCACCCCATAAGCTGAGGTATTAATCACACAACGTCTGGTTTTAATCCACACGCTCCCAGTCCTGAACGGATGGTTATCTGGGGAAAGAGTATTCCCCTTAATCTCACTCCACGGCCAAGAAAAGTTGAAAATGAAAAAAACAGATTGGAGCAGCAATTGAGCAGTTTGCTCGGTCAGACGCTGCCTCGGGGAGATCCTGGTGCAGCTTTGCTCTTTTTCATTTTTTTTTTTTCAAACAAAATATTGACTTTAACAAGCAAGTATTAAGCCCAGCTCAATATAACGCAGTGCTACTCCTGAGGAAAAAACCCAAGCAGAGTTCAAGCCCAGTGATGCTTCCTTATTAACCCCTGTGACAGCAAATGGAGATATGAAACCAGATCTTCTCCGAGGTCTCCAGATGTGGTCCTTCATCCTAAAGAGGACACTAAATTCTCCTAGAAAAGCTAGAAATCTCAACTTCCTCCCTTAAAGTTGCCCCAGAACACCGTGAGTCGGCCATTCATAGAAATATATTGATATTTCACAAGCATGAGAAAAATGCACCAGAAACCATCAAGCAGTAGAACATCTGATCTACATAACCGAGCCTAGATTTTACTACACCAACCAGACATTGAATTAAGGAAGCCCCAGTAGTAACTTGTCCACGACCTTTAAGGTTCATAATTACTGTGTCACCTCCCAAACGAATATCAAGTATTAATTCCCTGTTCCTCTGCCAAGTTTCATGGCAATAAATAAATATTACTCTCAATTACTGCACTTCTTAGCCGTCTGGCGTTACGTGAATGGGAATCAAAACCTAAACTTTCTCGTATTTTTTGCTGCGTAGTTGAAAAGCGATTGCTGACAGCTATCGGCCATTGCAGAGTGAGGCTATTCCTAAATGTTGAAAGATCTTCCACAGGACTTTGCGTCTCCAGATCTAGAAAACTCCACAAAGGTGGTAAAACTATTACCAGATATAGAAGTAGGGACAAGCACATGGCCCGTAGGGTGGAACATGGAGGCCATATGGCTCCCTAGAATGGAGCTGAGCAGCCTCAGATGCCACAGGATGGATGGAGTTATTCTCTCAGTTAAAGGGGATTTATTGCTTCATCAGTTCGTGTGTTTGATTGTCTTTTCAGTTTCTCAGTTCCTAAAATCCAGGGGTGTTTCTTCCCCTCCCAGCTGGGTGTTTCTTAACTGAAGGGGGATGACATCATCCCCCCATTCACTGTTCATGCTCACTCACGAATCAGTGTGCTCCCCCCTCCCTCTCTGAGTCCACATGTCACTGTGTCGTTCCTCTCCCTATACAGTCTTAGTTTGTAACAACTGTTTACATACCACAGGCCTGCATTTAGTCTAGACAGCCTTCTATGAACTCAGAGCACTGATCTCTTCTCCTCTCACAGCTGGAGGTTTGTTACAGTTGAATCCAGTCTTCTATGAACTCATCCAGAGGAGTACAGATCTGTCTCCCTTCTATGTTTACACACAGGAGCATTAAGGCACCAGGCACAATTCTGCTGTTTTCTGATTGTAGAAGCAGTTGCAGTGTTACTATGGAGCTGCTGGCTGTGCAGAGTGAAATGTTGACGGCCCCTTATCCTGAGTGAGAGGCGCGGGAATGCACGCTCCCGTGAATACGACCGGGGGCCAGACAGAATGTAAATTAGTAGAGCCGTCAGCCAATGAAATAAAAGGAGGTGGAATCCGACCGGCACTGGGGAACAGTGTTTACAGAAAATGAAGATAAGGGAGACAGTGAAAACAAGACAGCTTAGCAAATGACATCCAATTGCAAAGTTGCTTGTTTTCACTGTCCCCTTACTCTGAAGGCCATTTAATGTAATGATGCAACCCCTTTAAGTATTTTTTTTTTAATATACCACAGAGGCCCTATGCATCTATATCGCAGCCACCTACCTCGCTTTGTACATGAAGTATTAGGTTTACTGATTCTTTGACTACCATAATGGGCCCGTCTACCCAGCATGGTTTTGCAGTCAGATTTTGAAACCAGTGAAAATCCGACTGTAAACCATCCCCATAGATCTCAATAAAAAAACTTGTAGTCAGTATGGCTTGGATTTTCTGATGTTGGATTTCAAAACCAACGGCTTTGCAAAAAAACTTGCAACACGTTCAGACTTCCGTTGAAAACAGTCATATACCAATGTAAAGAATCCGAAAATCACAGGGGAAAAAAAAACAGCCAAAAAAACAAAAATGGAGTGTAAAATACTGGTCGGATTCTGGTTTAGGATCTGACCAGTATTTTGTCCAGCCTAAAATTGCAAGATCTGTGCTACAGATAAAAAGAGATGCCATATATTAGCTTCCAGGCCATGAGATCCAGCCAGTCCATCTTGCAAGGATCCTAAAAGTCCAGAGTAGCTTCACATGTGTAAATGTAATAAGAATGTTTTTCCTTCTGTAAAGATCTGATGGGTTCTCTCGCTTCACAACGTGTTTATCTTAATAGACAACAGGGCATGCCAACCAGCTATTACTAATCACGCCAGCAAAGCAACCGTTTCAGTCAGCGCCGACACATAAGGGAATAACTTGATTTTTAAAGAGAAAAAAAAATTGAGTTCACACACAGTTTCTGCTTCTCTCTAGTCAGCTATTTATCACTTTCCTCTTTGAAAAAAAAAATAAAAAAGGACAAAAAAAAAAAAAAGAAAGAAAAGCCCTGGCAGATATCCTGGATGAGAGTTCTGTGGTGTATGAAGAGGGTGAGCGGAGGGGAGGGGGGTATGCATGATGCAAACCATTTGGAGCTAAGTGCTGCCAATACAAGCTGCTTTATTCAAACAAGTGAGGAAGTGATGGGACCTTCAGCGTGCCAGAGCGCGGACACACAGTATAGCAGCGCCTAAGCCACAAATACATACAACATACATGTCAGACAGATATGCAATACAGACAGCACACACGTGCAAGAAAACTCAGAGTGCCCAGAGGAAACCAATGACCTTTTCACTCATGACAGAGCTGGAAGTCAGCAGTAAAAAAGGTCAATATTTTCCCTTAGCGCTCTCAATCAACGACTTAACGGGATTCATTACGTAGAATAAACTTCCTAAGACTTAATTGGGGAGAGGCAAAAGATGCTAAACTGAGCCTAAACGGACTGTAGAAGAGAGCAAAGCCCATTGTTCAGCACTGACCTTGTCTGAAGTCTTCTCCACATAACACGGTTCTTGAGGAGCAGCGAGGAGAGGAACAAATCCAGAAAGGAGTCTATCTTCATCCAGGATCAGGAGAGAAAGGTCTTCATCAGGGTCCTTATAAAGTGGTACTTCTGACTGGTTCACACAGGTCAGTGTGTTACAGAAGTCCGCCAACACGCTCCAAACATCCAGATCGGGACTGTGAAAGCAAAAAAAAATGCAATTTTGTGAAAATCTTCGCTTCCGGAATCCGATAATCCAGCAGTGATTTCCTGCACAGAATTGCAATATAATTCTCATAAACTAGAATAAAAAAATAAAAAAAAACAACCAAATCAGGAATTTATTTACTATCCTAGTTTGTGTTAATATTTCATTTTAGGATTTCTAAGGGATTCTGCCCTTTAGTAGGGAATCTGAAAATCTGTACTATAATCTAGAATATCTGGCAGGCACAACTGATGCTGATGAATGGAGTAAATGGGTATCTCAAGAACTAAGACAAATGATTAAAGGGGTTGTCTCACTACATCTTGCAAAAACAAGTCACTTTGCAATATGTGCACATTAGCAGTGTCCTACCAATTCCTAGATATCCCCTCTTGTATGGGCTGCATCAGCTCCTCAGGTTGCTATAGCTACAGACCTGTTTTATCTCTCCTGATAGGCTGCCAGCACAGGTCGCTATAGCTACAGGCCTGATGTCCTCAGCAGCTCGTCACTGCAGACCAGTAAACCGACTCTGAATTCAAAAATGAAACTGAGAAAACAGGACTAAGATAAGATGAATCGATTTAGTGAGACAACCCCTTTAAGTACAATCGCTATGTGAAAACCAATGAAACCCTATAATCTGAATGGAGGACTTTTAGGGCGCAATTAAAGGGGTGTGTCGGGAGTTAAGAAAGCTCGATGGTCCGTCGGGACATGATAAAAAAATAGAAGATAAAAATCATACTTGCTTCCCAAATGCTCTTGGCTCCCGGTCCGTACATCCTGGAAGTAGCAGTGAACCGTTCATCAATCACGTAACAGGGGCAGCCAATCACAAGCCATGCAAGGGACTACTCTGGCCTGTGATTGGCTGCATCGGTCATGCGAATGATGACCGTTCAGTGCTACAGCCTGGATGAACAGATGAACGGGGAGTGAACAGAGCGTCCAGGAGGTAAGTATGATGTTTATCTTCTATTTTTTAGCATGCCCCGACTGACCGACAAGCATTGTTAGATCCTGGAACAACCCTTTAACCAATTAGGATTTTTTTATGTTTTTTTAAAACCAAAACCAGGAATGGATCATAACTGGAGGACACACACTAAGGAACGACATACTTCTCATTTTAAATCCATTCTTGATTTTGGCTTCAAAAACTGCATCTAAAAACTTGAATGTGGGAACAAACCCTTACATCCGGCATTTTAGCAATGCAACACAATCTAAACTCTTCCGCTAATGATGAGTAACTTTATTGAGAAATTAAGACTCTCTCCATCAGATAGCTGCAGGCTGCCTTTTCCCTTTAGAAAGCACAGACAATGCAGTCTCTTCCCACCGGCAACCTACAGAATTTTGACAGCACCTAGGTAACGGTTTCATTTTAATTTAAGAATCTGTCATCTCACCTCCCACAATAAAACTTGGTCACCAGGAAGGTAGGAGACTTGCGCGCTGAGTGAAGACAACATCAAGCAACTCAAAACCAATACTGCAAAATTAACATTTAAAGTTTGTCTTATGCTGTCAAAAAGTCTTAAAGGGGTTGTCTCACTACATCGATTCATCTCACCTCAGTCCTGTTTTCTCAGTTTCATTTTTGAATTCATGGGCTGGTTAATTGGCTTCTACTGGCCTGTAGTGACGAGCTGCCGAGGACACCAGGTCTGTAGCTATAGTGACCAGTGCTGGCAGCCTATCAGGAGATATCAAACAGGTCTCTGGCAAGAGGGGATATCTAGAGGGGATATCTACAAGAGGGGATATCTAGGAATTGGTAGGACACTGCTAATGTGCACATATTTCAAAGTGACTTGTTTTTGCAAGATGTAGTGAGACAACCCCTTTTAATCATTTACTGGCTTCTATAGACCAGCAGTGATGAGCTGCTAAGGACACCAGGTCTGTAGCTATAGCGACCATCACTTGCAGCCTATCAGGAGAGATTGAACAGGTCTGTAGCTATAGTGACTTGAGGAGCTGATGCAGCCCATAGAAGAGGGGATATCTAGCAATAGGTAGGACACTGTTAATGGACACATATTGAAAAATGACTTGTTTTTGCAAGATAATAAAAAATATAAAAAGCAATCTTTGTAGTGAGTCAACACCTTTAAAAATGACGGTCTAGTTTCAACACATTGCGATCAGGAGAAAATCCAATGGCAGTGACTACATTTTGAACTAGCTACTAGCAAATTTTCTTTGCCATTAATGAAAGTTCTTCCTTTCGGGCCACTAATAATTGGCTCTTTGAGGGACCTAAATAAATAGAAATATATTTTATGCCCAAAATGCCAGTAAATTTCATAAACTATCAACCCAACATGTGCTCGCTCTCTATCCTAAACCTCAAAATCAGGGCTGTGGAGTCGGCAAGGCGAAGCCCCAATTTCCTAAACCTCCGACTCCCTCATACATGGCGCATGTTTAAGTGATAACTTTACTGTAGTAAAATGGTAACATCCGGCTTTATCACTTTATGATGCAATAATCAAGCTATTTAGGTAGAACAGACACTGACAAGCAAAAGGGTAACAATGTTTTGATCTTCCGAACACTTGTGGGTAGAGATGAAGAAAAAGCTGTATTTGTATCCAAGTCCAGTCTGCACCAAAATTGGGCATGTGGAGAAGAGACCTGGGATCAGATTTTAGTCAAGATCTGCTTGAATCTGATCCAGAGCCCAGAAGGATTCAGGCAGTATTGAAAACCAATAGGTGGATTTCCCATATACTAACAAAATAATAAAAATTAACATTTTAATTTTTAGGCGCAAAACAGTAACAATGCAGTTACAGGAAAGAATCTGCAGAACTAAGCAGATGCTAAATACTTGCAAGTCAAATTTATGTATAAGATGTAAGATGGCTGTATATAAAATTACAGTAGCCTCATATACAAAGCTGTAGTGGATGGAGAGATATGGAGCCTGAAAGTCACAAGTTCAAAAAATTGTTACCATTTTGCTTGTCAGTGTAAAATATATTTATTGGATACAACTTTAGAACACAAAAAAATTGTAAATATGCCAAACACTGCAGAAACATTTGTGAAGTCTCTGACTTTGTTCTGAGAAATAGTATTGCCGCCATCAGATCTTGCATACATGACCTCACATCTGATCTCATTATTTCCAGGCTACAGAACGGCCTCTCTACACTAACTTGGGATGGAGGCAAAGCGGTGACCACAGGGGCAACATCTCTAACAATGTCAGGGTATAAAGGAATTGCCTCAGCCAGTCAGTTTTGATGAATGGTTGAACTCTTCTACTTATTTGAAAGCAAGTGAAACATTTTGCTGAAATCTGTTTGCCATAGGAGCAGAATCTTTTCCCTTGGGACAGCGCTTTGCCTGCTCCATGTCATCAATTACACTCCTCATGTGATGAGTCTGAAGATATGGGAGCAGTAGCACTGGCCGGACCCAATTCCTCTTGCTCTTTGCACTGCATCGAATGAACTGGACCAACTTATTATATATTTTGGGAGTCGGGGCTCGTCCATTTTATGACGACTCCGACTCCTGCAAAATAGGCACCGACTCTGACTCCACGACTCTGACTCCACAGCCCTGCTCAAAATAGAGGGCAAAACTTTCCAATGAAATATCGTAAGGTCAAGACAAGTTCTTGAAGTCAAAGCAACAAACAAAAAGGAAAAAAAAAAAACAAGAGAAGAAACATATTTCTTATACACAACTTAATGAGAAACACAAAATTAGTGATCGCTTTTGTTAAAGAAAAATGTAAGAGATCAACAATTAGACAAAAAACTGGTTGGGTCACAGACTCGGGGGAACACATCCGCCAGGGCAACTGCACAAAAGATGGAAACTTTCTTTGTAACAAAAGATCTGAGCAATAAATGAGGAGGTTCCAGGTGCCAAATCTCTAAAGCTGCCTCATTTGGCCGAGGTTCTACACCAGGAAACGCCCGCTGACAAAAAACATCTTGCCACTAAGCACGTGATGGCAGCTTGAGAGAACACTGTGTACCACCGACATCCAATTCCTCTCCCCACAGTAGAATGAAAAGTTCCCCCTTCACATCTTTTCCTGTCAGAAGGGTTCATCCTCAAGCCCTGCTAAAATCTGTCAAAAACGTGCAGATGAAAAAAAAAAAAAACATGGGATGAAATAAACAGTGGGAAGGCTGGTCCGTTAGGTAAAGGGAACATCGTGGACTCCGAAAAGACAAAAACTAATTTAATAGTTAAAAGGACTGAAATTTACATAAACCCTAGGAAAGATCCTGTTCTACCACACAGCTCTGACAGATATCAGAACAGAGCAGGCACCGGATACAGGAGAAGTGGGGGGCACAGGCCTCCTGGGAGATAGAGTTGCACGTCCGTGCCTTTAACCCTCGGAATGCCCCTGCTGCCCGCTTTGGGCCGAGCACTTCCGGTTCACACACATCCTGTGCCAAAAAAAGCAGCGCCAAGTCACACAAAAAAGGCTCGCAAAGTAAACAAGCTGAACACAACAACTGTGACAAGAAGAGAGGCAGAGAAACAGACAATCAAGAAGGAGGGAGGCCAAGAGAGGGAAAGAATGAGAAGTCATGAGGAGAATAGAAGCAGAGCAGGGTCCAACAATGATCAGGTTTCATGGCCCAGAGCACCTCTCCATAGACCATGTGTATTCACCTTGGTAACAGAACCACGCTCTCCCCGCAGCGCCGTATTCTTCAAGAAGGAAAAGTTACCAGGTGATAGCCTGACCTCTGCGAGCCCTCGGCTCAGGCTTGTGTATAATAAGACAAGGCAGATGGGGTTATAAAGAGACTAATGTTCACAATTATCTACAACAGAAACGCACACAATGAATCATGGCTGGACTATTAGGTTTAATATACAACCTCAATGCAGCGGGGAAGCATTGCTACACGCACCAGCGTCTGCTCGTGAGAGGACTCATTTCATCAGTCAGGAAGAGGTCACGTGATTCCTCACGTTTTCAGAAATCTGATTAATAAAGCAAAAGGGAAATCTGAGTCTGGTGCTTTCTTCCTAAACCTGCGCCACACCTGTCCCAGGGTTGTAACTAAATCCAATAAAGTATAAGGGCTGGTTCACATGACGTTTTGGATCCGTTTTACGGATCCGTTTTAACCTGCGAAAACTGGATGCAAACTGCATCCAAAAAACGGATCCAGAAAACGCAACAGCTCATCCTTTTTTGGATGCGTTTTACAGATCCGTTTTTTCAATGCTTTATTTAAATCAACCTATCAAACTGCAATTTAAATATAATATAACCTATCAATGACCAAGAAAAAAACCTTTTTTTTACCTAGTGTCAATCAACTGTACATAGACCTATGATTTTAGAACCCCCCCCCCCCCCCCTATTTTTTTTTTTGAAATCAACCACTAGTTCTCAAACTCAGAGACCCGACGTCCATGTGCATCCGGTGGTATGCTGGGGGCTGTGGGACTGACATTATCCTCCTCTCCTGTACCCCTGTAGAATGAAGGCATTTTCCAATAGCACATTGCATCAGAAAAATTAGCCCTCAAATTAAAATGATACAAGATATAACCCAAACATAATATTCAAATTTTATATTTATTTTAAATCCAATGCATTTTACGGATGCGTTTTTGGCATCAAAAGCGGATCCAAAACGCACCCAAATTTATGCTGCGCTTTTGGATCCGCTTTTGGGATGCCAAAAGCGCACTCCATTATTTCCTATGGGAATTTCTCTTGCGTAAAACGCAAGAAGAATTGACATGTCGAAAAGCGAATCGCGAAAAGCGCATCGGCCATCACTCGTGTGAACAGCGATGCGCTTTTGCCATTGAAAGCAATGCTAATCACACTGACAATTGTTAGATCCGTTTTACGGATCCGTAAAACGGATCACAAAAACGTTGTGTGAACAAGCCCTAAGGCTATGTTCACACGGTGTATGCAGCGCTTATAGCACGCGCCACAATACGCCGGGTGCGTTGGAAGAACACGCTAATCAGCGCGTCTTTTCAAAGCACAGGGGGGTCCCCACTGACATGCATTGCTCTCTATGAGAGCTATGGATTACTGTAACGTGCAATACGCTGCAAAATGTGCGCTAAAATAAGCTGTGTGAACATACCCTAAAGGACACAACTGCAATACCACATACAACCTGCAGACAGGAGTGGTGTTAGGCTATGTTCACACACTGTATTGCGGCGCGTACACTACATCCTGTGTTTCGGGAGCTCGCGCTAAAACGGGCGTACTCCCGTAGCAAGGGGTCAGTGGGATCGGGGGGCAGCCCGCTGGCCCTATAGACATTCATTACTCGCGGTGCGTAATTGCCGCAAATAAGTGACATGTCACTTATCTCCCCGCGCATACAATATGATCGTATTGTACAAGCGGGAAGAGGAGGTGTAATCCATAGTGCTCTATGAGATCTATGGATTACCGTAATTTCAGCGCACATCTCGTCCGTATTAGAGCGCAAATACGCCGTGTGAACATATCCTTATGGGAGGAAAGCAGACATATTTTTTTCGTATTGAACAACCATTTAAGACTATGTTCACAAGACTTGTTTTTTTCCACAGGAAAATGCACGTTTGTAAGCATGTTTTTTGTGTGTTTTTAGAGGCGCGTTCTTCATTTAAGGCATCTTTTGCTGCTTATTTTCATGCATTTTTTTCAGTACAGGGAACCTCCCTGTATTTGATGTGTTCTCTGGCACGTTCATGTGTCAAACGGTGCACAAATAATGCAGCTGTGTGCCTGGTGCAAGCTTATTCCCATTTAAGTCAATTGGACCCTAATGTCACATTTTTGTGCACATGTAATCACAGGTATAAAATGTGGATTTTGCGCTACAAAGATTGCAAAAAAAAAGTGCATGAACCTGGCCTACGTGGAGTAATTAAGACAAACTAGTTCCTTAAAGGGGTTGCCTCGCTACAAAGAATAGCTTTCAAATTGTAGGGAACACAAAATAAAGACATTTTCCAAATATATTGCTTTGTGCCTCTGTTTTCCCTAAGGAGATACAAGTGAATTTATGACCTCCCTGGCTATTTCAGTTCCCTCAGTAACTGACCTGTAAACAATTCTCCCCCTGCTGACAGTGAGTGATGTCATCACACAGGTCATGGCAGTGTCCTGTGCTGCTCAGCAGTAAAAAGCTTGATTTATGTAAAATAAACAGAACTGTAATTACGGCTTTTGTTTTGGGGATCAGATAAGAAGTCATGTTAGTAGTTTGAGAAGCTAATCTGATCTAATTAGCATCTGAAAGCACAGCACAGCATGGAGCTGTACAAGCATGGAGCTGTATGCAAATGAGTCAGTCTGAACCAGGAAGTGACAGAGTATTTCATTCATGCATTCTCAAACTCTGAAGGGAGACAACTCCTTTAAAGAGACACTACCTGACAGAAACATCAACACGGTTGAAGATGTTTGGATAATAGCAACCAGTATTACTGAATAAGCCAGCTGGGTGTTACCATTCCAGTTTTCAAAAGCACTGATTGGACATTGTCAGACTGTGCAGGACACTCCTCTAATTGGTAACACCCAGCTGACAGATTCAGTAATACATTTCTAGAAGGAATAACAGAGTAACAGCACAGAACAGAGTTGTAAGAGAACATAAGTATTTACTAAGACATGTTAGGATATGTCACAGGTCCTCCTTAACCCCTTCCTGATGGACGGTCATCATAATATGGCTCTAAATTTTTTTCCTCCTTGCCTTCTGAAAGCCATAACTTTTTTTTACTTTTCCACCCACATAGATGTATGAGGGCTTTTATTTTGCGGGACAAGATGTACTTTCTAATGGTGTTATTCATACTATCATAGAATATACTAGGGAACGGCAAAAAAATTCCAAGTAGAGAAAAAGGTGAAAAAAATGTACTTGTGCCATGTTTGCGGGAGTTTTTTTTTACGGCGTTCATTCTTTGGAAAAAACTATGTGTTCTTTGTATTCTACAGTTTTATATGCATCCGCCACTACCATACATGTACGGTTTCCGTTATTTTTTGGTACCATAAAAAATTCCAAATATTTTCTATCTTTGAAATTTGCACCGCAGCGCCATTTTCTGCGACCAATTACTTTTTTGAACAAACACCTACGGGCTTGTGTGACGGGCTGAAGTGTACTTTTTATTGCTAGCAGTTTGGAATGCATGTGACTTTTTTTTATCACTTTTATTCCAATTTTTATAGGACGTGAAATGACCAAAAAAAAAAGCAATTTTGGCATTTGGAATTTTTCTTCTTCTATGGTGTTTAGCATACGGGATAAATGTTGTTATATTTTAATAGATTTGACTTTTTCAGACGCGGTGATACCAAATATGTTTAACTTTTTTATTATTTTATTTGTAAAATGGAGAAAGGGGGGTGATTTGAACTTTTAATACTTTCATTTTTTTTTTACACTTTAATTTTTTTTTTTTTTTACTTTAACTTTGACTCACCTAAGGCTATGTTCACACGGCTTATTTTGGGACAGATTTCAGTCCGTAATTTGCACCGTACTGCGCGAATTACGGCTGAAATCAGTCCCAGTCACTACGGTAATCCACAGTTCTCATAGAGAACTATGGATTCCGTCTCCTCTCCCCGCTCACTGAAAGTGACATGTCAATTATTCACGGCGCTAGTAATGAATGTCTATGGGGCCGGCGAGCTGCCGCCCCTCTCCGCACAGCACATGGCGTAATTGCGGGCGAAATCCATCCCCGCAATTACACCGTGGATAAGCCGTGTGAACATAGCCTTAGGTTGCTTCACCACTAGGGGGCGCGAAAATTTATACAGCCTAATGCATTGTATATACAATGCATTAGTGTGTACAAAGATGGCGATTTCCCCACTTCCTGCCTGGGGCCAGAAGTAGGGAAACTGAAAATACGGCAGCAATGGAAGCCCGTGATTTTGCCGCGGCATCTAGAGAGTTAAAGAGCGCGCAGAGGATTGGCAGCGGGGGGGAGGGGGAGATTTAAGGGGTTACGTGAGAAACCCAAAAAAATAAGAACATATAGTGCAGTAATACTAAAGCTAAGCAGTAAAGCAGTGTGTGAACTGCTTACAAGCACTGTTATATCACATAATATTGCTTTGTGTGATATTTTTCCTCACTGGGCAGAGCTACAGTTGTAGGCGCGCTCTCTAAAAACTACATTTCCCAAAAAAAGTTTAAATTCCCCCCCAAAACGAGCTGTAGTTCTATTTATAATTACCCCAAATATAATTTTTTATTATATATATATTATATTTTTTTTTGTATCTGTGTGGGTTGGTGTACAGCCCTCATCCCTTTCTATACTGCAGAGCCGCCCCTAACCAAAATTTGTCAGATGAGAGCCAGCACATGCCAGTGTGTCGTAGAACCAGGAAGTAACGAGAGTTGTCCTACTTCCTGTAGGAAGGTTTCTGCGAGGAAGTCCCCTGGCGGCCTTTTTTTTTTCTTAATGCTTCCCCTAAAAAAAACGAGCAGATTTTTTAAATTTAAAAGATTTCAGAAAATTTCTTTATTTAAGAGTGTTTTTATGTATTTATTTTCTTTTCTTTCTTTTTTTTTTTTTTTTCCAGGAACCCATTTAACAAAAGCAATGAAAAACCTTGGAGATACCATTCCTGGGGCATACTTTTATTTTAAACCCTTTACCCCCCCAACAAAACCTTTTACTTTTTTCCCCATAACCCCCCCGGGCCCGGGGGGGCGGCTTTTCTCTGGGTGAGCGGAGAAAAGCCCCCCCCTTTTCCATTCAAAAGTTTTAAAAAGTACATGTTTTTTTGGGGCAAAAACCGTGAGGGGGGGAGGGCCTTTTTTTTTTGCGGTTGTAAAAATTTGGGCCGGTTTTTTCGGCGGGGTTGCAAAACCAAAAATTAAAAAAAAATTTTCCCGAAAACCCGGGGTTTGTGGGGAAAAGGGGCCCTTTTTTTTTTTTTGTTAATTGGAAAAAAAAAAAAAAATTGTTTTTTTTTTCAAAAAATTTTTTTTTTTTTAAGTTAGGGAAAAAAATTTTTTGGGGCCCCAATGTTTGAAAGGCGAGTGTGTCTTTTTTTTTTGAAAATGAGTTTTTTTTTTCAAGCCTAAGAATTAAAGCTGTGCTATGATTTGTTGTTATAGGCAACAAGGTCTTACAGCTAGATCATTTTCATACAAAAGGCCCATTAACAACACCACCTAGTGACTTAAGTATTAGAAAACCGTTTCAGTTGTTTTACTTCAAGAACCACTGACAAACACATTGAAGTGTAATTCCAGACAAAGCACTCTTGCTCTAATCAGACTAGTGTCCGCTATGATAAAAAGAAAAAATTCAAGGTCCTCAAAGCGTGCCAGCAAGGATTTTTTAAACCCCTAAAGTGCAGCTTGTGCCAAATTTTATATTTGTCAGGATTTTTGGGAAATCCAAGACCCAGAAAACCAGACTTCTAATCTGGTTTTTTATTATTTTGGATTTTTTGGGGGTGAAAAAAAGGAAAAATTAAATATTGTAAATACAAGGAAAAAAAAGTGCAAAGGGAAAAAAAACTTAGTAAAGAGTGTAAAGGAACATACAAAGTGGGTTTATTTTTCTGGGGAAACCTAGCCCTGCATCATTTGGCACCACAGGAGTATGACAACTCAAAAAAGTGCATGTAACCCTTTTTGAGCCTATGGAACCGTAAGCCCCCCCGTTTTGGTTACTTTTCATTTAACTGCCCCATCCAACAGAAAAAATTTTTGGATTGTATAATCCACAATGGGTGCAACCTCAACTTGTCATATTGATCTGTTAGATCATCTATTTTGATACTAACCCTAGGCATCATTCATAAACTGTAGAAGTAGTTGTCCATTGAAATTTCTTTGGGGGTTTGGCGGTAAACGTTGCCCCTTTTTTTCCAATTCTCTCATGTATTATTGTTTCACCTTTGTATGGTTGGTGGTGACTCAACGAACTCATCACGTAAACCAAATCTGCACTAAAAATATTGCCAGTACAATAGAACATTTTCTTTTAAATGACTGCTCAAGATTGTGCTTTTTCATCCATGTGCTATACAAAAAAGTGCTTACTTTGGGTGTGGCATTACAGCCCTTCTGTCCCCTTAAAGTACCGAATGGCGGTTTTAGGATCCTGAAACAAAATTTTTTGTACCCCAAAAAAGGTAAAATTTTTCTTTGGGATCAAAGTACAAGGGTTGATCCAAAACTAATACTAATTTACACGGAAACTATAGCCGATACAAAGAGCATATTAACATTACTTGATAAAGCACACACTCGGCTACAAAAACACTTTTTTTTATGTATATACCACTAATGGCTTTGCATTTCCGTCACAAATGAACAAAAATTTGGGCTTACAAAACTCTGCATCAGTGAAGGTGACCCACTGTTTCGCGACTCCTTTGACTACCCACGAAGAACACTGCTCATGCAGTCCATCTCTCCGTAGAAGTCAGAAGGTGCCATATACATGAATGGAGGAATTAAAGTACACAGATTTGTTTTATACGTCATCTGTCACACGGCAACAAAATTGAACAGATATTGGCAGTAAAGTCCATACTCCATTGCCATACTGCCAACATCAGCTTTTGACATCATGGGCCAACATAAGATAGAAGGCACAGATACCTTCGTTTTGGAGCAACCCCCATAGTATACCTGTGGCCTGTGTTCTTGGTGCCATCTCTTTCACCAGCTGTAACAAATATCTCGTGCAATAAAATGTGTTGGCCCACTAGCACCTTGCGAGCATTCCTCCAATTTACACAGCCCCACTTAGCATACCTG
This sequence comes from Phyllomedusa bahiana, assembly GCA_025379985.1. Lineage (NCBI taxonomy): Eukaryota > Metazoa > Chordata > Amphibia > Anura > Hylidae > Phyllomedusa > Phyllomedusa bahiana. The sequence goes on from JAODAL010000195.1 coordinate 365,898, forward strand.
CTAAGTGCTGACCATGAAGAGTGCCATAATGTACAATACTGTACACTGGTGGGAAGAAGATATATTATTTGTTGTAATTGCTAGGACATCTGCTTTCAAGGTGTTTAACTGCCCAAAGCTCCTTAACATTTTAGCAACTCCATATTTAAGCCCATGTAAGGAGATCATTAACCCTTGCCAGTAATTTCTCTCTACAACCAATTTGTCCATTTTAAGCTCAAGCTCCCAGCAATCAAGTTATGTAACACCCCAAAGTTAAGTCAGTGTACGGAGATATCCAAGTGGCGCACAGAACGAGTGGATTGGCCAGGTCACTGCACATACACACATCTGTCGATGGAAGTTAGGATGTAAGCCCCTGCTCTGTGGGTCTCGCGTATAACAATCGGCTCCCTCCTCCCATTGACATATGGATGGAGTCCTAAGCTCTGTTTATTTCAGCAGGATGGCAAAAATAACAGTTCATTTACTTTTTATTGCCTAAAATTCCAGGGTTTAATATAACTGTCAGTTTGAGTGGAGGCCAGCTGCTGTTTGATAGGTTGCAGAGTGTTTCAGTGGTCGCCTCTCAGCGTATGCTGGTATTAATTAAAGCGCGTTATGGGGAGCAGACCCCCTTTTTTTTATTATAAAACTTACCTCAGAGATCGACGGCCAGAAACGTGGATGGATTACACTGACATAATCTAACTGCATTATCTGCACTGACAACTCTGAGTACTTGGAGCTGTGCACGTGAAAAAGGTTCATGTGAGACTCTTGTATGCTGGGCTTTTTATGTATATGGGGAGAGTCAAATATACCTTACAGTGATACACAATAGACGTTAATGTAAATTATATACTGCCAGGACAAAGGAAAGAGCATAGTATTTAATGTGGGCATAAAAAACATAAGGACCAGTCCTTAAATAAAAAATTTTGAGTCATTTTTCATAGATAGTATGGCTGAAAACAAGATATGTCCATCAAGTTTAAAGGGGTGTTCCCATCTCACACTTTGATGGCATATGGATAGGATCTGCAGCTGAGTGGTCTTGCACAGCCTGACCTACTCTCCATTTTTTATGGAAACTTTCGACGGCCTGTTCCCCAGAGGTGGAGCCCGCACCAATCACACTTTGATGTAATATCCTATCAATGTGCCATCAATGTGTGAGATAAAAAACCCCCTTAAAAAAAGGGGGGTAAAAAACATGGGGAAAAAGTGGGGAAAAAATCTGGATAACTTTAGAACTTTGCTTCCTACCTATTGATCCATAGAAATAAGGAATCCATAGGGCATGAGCCATTCTGCCCTAAAATGAAATAATTCTCTCCTAAGATCAGACTGGATCAGTATTAGAAGTCTTAATTTTGCTGTAAGATCATTTGTGACTTGCTATAAAGATAGGGGAGACAACTATGATGGCGATTTTCCGATGCAAAACGTATATTAAAAAAAATGAAAAAAACGAAACAAATAAAAATGAGTCCTCAACATAGATTAAAAAACAAACAAACAAGTGGCCTACTAAAAATGACCAGCTACTTGCCAAACGCACCCTACTCCACAACTGGAGATAAGCAGTCATTGTCTGCTAAATACAGAGGTGGAAGTGCTGCTGGCATATTGCCAATACACGCCCCTAGTGCTCCCTGTCATAAAGAGAAGGTGAATATACTAGTCTACACTGAAGGTCCAGTGTGGTCACCACCTGTGGTGCGCCTCCTCAGTCAATTGAACTCATTTAGGTGCTGCCAAAATAATCAGCAACTGTTAATCTTGAGGAGTCAAAAGGGAAATCTATTCTAACTAATCTTCTAACTACACTGATGAAGCCAGATCTTTGACCACCATTGATTACCATAATGAAGGGGCTCTATAAAGCGTAAGAAAAAGAAATCCCTTTAGCACAGCTCAGATTTCTGGTATTTCAAATCTGACCAAAAATGGTCATTAAAATGGATTCGCATTTAAAGGGGTTTTTTACCATCAATTTTACAGTCCAGCCGCTTTCTTCACTCTCCTTATCAGGCTGTGGGCGGCTCTACAGCATTTTTTTTAGCATATTTAGCTCCTCTGTAAATAGTTGAGACATTTCAATGACGTGCGAAGAGCTAATTTCAGCAAACAAACTAATTTCTTTGAGGAGTGAAGACAATTGGTTAACAAAAGCTAATCTTGTTAGAGATAGTTTGCCCAGAGTGAGATCTCCAACCATGGTTAAAGGGGGTTTTCAAAAAAGGGGAAACAAATAAAGATGTTTTCAAATATACTGATCAAAATTTAACAAATGGGTGAGTGGTGGACGATGTCTTTTTTCGGCCTTACAAACTATGTAACAATATTGTGGTGTTCATCTTTTTTTGTTAAGGAGCTATCACCTTCTGAGCTCTGTCTGGTTCCCCAAGTGACCGACCTGTGTACTCCTTCTCCTCTGCTATTTGTTCTGATAGCAGGGAGTGATGTCATCACACAGATACAGGTCACAGCAGTGTGAGAGCTTGTGTGTTATCTGATCCTTCAGACAAAAGACTTACTCTACTGTTTACATTAGCTCAGAAGCTTCTCCAGACGTCAGAGAAGGTAATTTAGATAATCTAGACTAAAACAGAGAAGTCTGAATACACGGAGCTCATATGCTAATTACAGACCGCTTAACCAGGAAGTGAGAGCCAAGCAGCATTATTTCATTCATGCATCCTATGAAATTTTGAGATGAGACAACCCCTTTAAGTCCCTGCTCTAATCAGACAGCAGTGTTATGGTCAGGTAACCATAGAAACCTGTTTTCACTCAAACCTCTCTTATCTCACGACTAAAGTAAAATCAAAGGACCAATATATTTAGAAAAAGTCTTCAATTACCTGTTCCTACATGTTGAAAGCTAATCGTTGTGTTGAGAAAACTCCTTAAAAGTATTGAGACTTAACCATTTGCATCATTATCTTGTACCCTATTCTCATCTTTTCTTTAGTTTAGGTAACAGTGCCAGGGATGGATGAGCTGTGTGTTTGGACCATAGTCTGTGGCTGGCCGGTCATTCAACAGCCCTGGATTTTGGCTGAAGAGATTCTCTGCTCGACTTCTCTGAAGTTGTACTTTGAGACACTGTCGTATCACTTTGTGGTCACACTTCCTATCCAACTTCCAGATAAGACACCAATGTGATCGGGATTGGACTCATTTTGCAATCCATTACTTGACCGGCTATTTGTCAGACATGCACTTCTTATGATAACCTGCTCTTAATTTGTTGTCCTGACCAGCAATCAGTTTGTGTCCCTGGTCCCAACCCGAATCAGAATTTTTGTATACCTGTACTTAGTTGTGTGATTGTGCCATTGCATTCTTCTCCATGGACCAAGCTATTTTTTTACATTCTTTACATTGAAGATCAGGCATGGTATTTATGTTATATCTTTACTAAAGGTCAGTGTTAGTACAGCGACACCAAATTTCTGTACAATGTATGTTTAAGTGCTTTTGCCAACTAAAAAAAATTGTTTAATAGGATAACAAAAGATAAAACCTTTGGGTCTGTACAGGCTTAGAACCTACAACCCTTTTTCCTTGTCGTCGTAGCTGTATGGGTTTGGTTTAAGCGTTTTGTGTTTTATTTTTGGTAACATTCTTAAAGGGGCACTAATCCCCCCCCCCCCCCCAAAAAAAACAGCATTTCCGCCATACCATACACAATGGGGTAGATTTATCAAGGCAGTTGCGCCAGAATTCTGGCTGAATTTGTGCCAAAAACCAGCTTTTCTCCACATTTACTGTGTTGTAGATAGTTTCAGACGCTTATGCACCTCGTCCGACAAAAGGTGTGTGGCTTCATAAAAGGGGCGTGTTTTCATGGAAGGGGCGTGGCTTAAATGTGACAAAAAATTTGTCAGAATTTTGTCACCGTTTCTGGCGTAAAAGTAAGCCAACTTAATTGTGGTACAAAGTAAGACTAGACAGTTCTAATCTGCACCAGATTTATCAACACTATAATAAATGTGGTGCATTGTAAGACTGTCTGGTCGAACTTTACACTGTCTAAGAGTAAGACACTATTAATAAATCTGCCCCAATGCAGTTTAATCACTCTCCAACGTGCAATATACAGGTATGTCACAATGTTAAGCAGGAGTCTGGAGCCCGACGCCCAATATCAGCAGTGGAGATTTGCAGTGAATGAAATCCCCAGATATCTTTGATCCTGGCTGTTTAACCACTAAGCCGATAGACAGGGAGAGGGAAGATCACAGGGGTTTAACTAATTAGCATAGCAACTTTGGCCTAACAAAGGGTCCCATTCTGGGATCGTGCAAGCTCCGCTTGTGAGCCTACACAATCTTCATGATGTACCCATACATCAATTTGCGGGAAGCCCTTCCTGACCGTGACGTATGGGTATGTCAAATATCAGTAAGGTGTTAAAGGAAACCTGTCATTCGGTTATGCTGTCCTTGCGGATGACATAAAAAATAGTGACAGACCTGCTGTTTCCAGTGCTGTGTCCCTTATTTCATATGATACAGTAGTTTTAGAGCATTTCATACTCAAATCTGGCAGTTTTCAGCCTCTTCTGCAAGAGATGAGTAGTGTATTCATGAGCAAACCATAGCCCCACCCATCCATGGCTAGCACCGCCCACCTGCCATTTATTTACAAGTTTCTACCAAAGTAATAGGTTAAATCAGCCGTGTCTATCACTAGCTTGTTCTGTCCTCAGCAAGGGTGGCATAACCTATGTGACAGGTTCCCTTTAAGACTGCAGCATCTCTGACAGGTGTGTTTTCTATGCTCATTTTAGTAAAAGTACTGCTGAGCAGCCTTAAAAGGGGTATTCTCACAAAGCTGTTTAACAGAGCCACAGTCAACTTCAGGCTCCCACTTCCTGGATATGCTCTGGGTGGTTCTACAGCAGCGATCGGCCTAACATCTTTTAAATCCCTAGCTGAGCTTATTAAGAGTAACACGACTGCTGAAGGTTTGTAAACAGTAGTACACAAGTCTGCAGAGCTTTAAAGGGTTAAAACTGGTCAGTAAGTAATGTTAATCTGAAACCTTTTAGAGAAGAGAGAGATGGCCTGTAACTAGGGAAGCTTAGTGAAAAAGCAGGAGATCAGATCTGCTCATAACGGTAAAGAGAGGCAAATTCCGAACAGCAATTTATTTGGTAATAGTCTTTATTTACCTTTACGTACATGTTTTAAGCTAATCAATGAAGCGGGAACACCCCTTAAGGGAGAGCAGCTTTCACAGGCTGTGGATAAGAAAGCATACACAATACATTTTGAGAAGAATAGTGTACAAGTGTAGAGAGCACTATTTCAATATAATTTTTTTCATGTGGATAACACCCTTTAATGTGTGTAAGACTCGGTGGCAACGTCCCATCTGCTGTTGACATATCATATTGTGACCAGATTTGTTCTAATGTTTTGTAGAAATATTCAGAGACGCTTAACGCATTAATTTACACAAAATATGAATTCCTCTTAATTTACTTTGTGCCTTTGGACTTTAGGTAATTCCCTGAGTAATCTGTGCTATTATCCCTAATTTACACAGCAGCAGTATATAGTTAGAAGATTATCCCGTCACTGCATCACTGGAGCTTACGATCCTATTTCCCTGCTACACTCTACAGCCAATTTAGCTAGAAGCCAATAAAATTACCAGTACATTTTTGGATCATAGGAAGAAACTGGAGAACCTGGAGGAAATGCACATAAACAAGGGGAGGCCTGTAATTTTTAAAGCGAAACTACAGCAGTGAATAAATGAACAAATTACACTGATATGGAGGCGTGCAACATGAGGGTTTCATCTAATGTCAAACTACAACTCCCAGCATGCTCAGAAAGGGAGGTATGGCATTTAGTGAAGGAGAAAATAATTTGGGCCTTCTGTATGAAAACTGTAAAGCAGTAAGACGGTCTTTGTTCCCCACAGCAACCAATCAGACCACTTAACTTTCTTTTTGCTTTGGAAAAATATAAGGAAAAAAAAAATTCCCCTGATTGGTTGCTAGGGCAGCTGGATAGTCTAAAGGGTATGTTCACACCCCCGGCTTAAAATGGGCCTAATTTTTGGTCCCCTAATTAAACCCCCCGAAATGCCCAATTACGGGCTTTAAAACGGCCCATTCAAAATTCCGGGGGAAATTTAACAGGTTTTCATAAAGAACTATGGATTACGTCCCCCTTCCCCCCCGGGGAAGACGCCCCGGGCGGGGGGATAATTGCATTGGGAAATTTCCAGTAGCGTATAAAGCCCCCGCTAGCAGTGATTGTCTAAGGGCCGGGGAAGTGCCGGCCCCCCGCTCACTCCCCCCCTCCCCCCCCCGCCCCCACGGGGTAATTGCGGGGCGAAATTTCCCCCGCAGTTAAGCCCCTGTGAACATAGCCCCCTTGGGGCCCCGTTTACACAGCTTATTTCTTTCCCCGGATTGGTTTCCGGGGGGGGAAATCCCCGCCCGGAATTTTTTCCTGCCGGTTTCCCGGGGCCAATCCTTTGGGGTTTAAATTTCGGGAAATCCACTGCTCTCATAGAAACCAATTGGGTTCCGTTGCTCCCCCCCCCCCTGGCGAACCGCCGCGGGGGGAGAAAGGGGACATTTCACATTTTTACGGCCCCTTTCCGAATTTGAAAAATGAATTTTCTAAAGGGGCCGGGGGAAACGGCGCCCCCGCCGGCCCCCCCGGCCCCCCCCCCCCCGGCCCGCCCCTTATTCCCCCGGGCCGGATTTTGTGACCGCAATCCGGCCAAAAAATCCTTCCCGGAAAAAAAGCCCTTTGACAAGGGGCCCCAATGGAAAGTTCCACACGGGGTTTTCCAATAATTTTTAGAAACTGAAAAAAGTACTGAAAAAGCGATGTGTAAAAAAGAAACCAAAACCCCCATACCCCCCAAAAAGTGGGGGAAATTAAATGGAAAACCCGATTTTTTGCAGCCCGGGAAAAGCACCCCTAAATTTTTTTCATAGGGTTGGGGTTGGGTTGAAAAAACAAATCAAAAATTTGGAAAAAGGTCAATTTTTTGGGTTTTGGGGTTCTTTAAAACGCATCCGGATACGTATGTAAAATATGTAAAATCTAAAAACGACTAATGTGTTTTAAACATTTTTCATCGAAGGGTAAAATCACACAAAAATTGATAAATACTTGGGTTTGATCCCAACACGTACCCAAAATAAATCCCCGGGTTGAACACCCCCTTACTGCTACATTGTTTTCATAAACTAGGCCTTCGTCTTTTGGGACATACAGCTTTTTTGGGCCCTGAACAGTGAGCCAGTCTAGGATACGTGACACCTCCTGTGAACCCTGTAACGGTTCCCATACTAGTTGACATGGGGTTTCCCCCCCCCCAAAAAAAAGCAAGAATTTTGAACAACTTGACACAGGTGGAAAACTCAAGTTACTAATACACTGGTAATTTCTGTTTTGGGTAAATATGTCATCATAGATCTTTTAAGTTTCTGTATTAAAACCCAGTACAGATTAAAAAAAAAGTGACATACTTCCATTTTAGTTATGGGAAAGTATCGTTTTAAGTATTGTTTTGACTTACAATTGCAAAAAAAATGTGTAATTACCTGGATTTTTGCATTGCTGACAAATAAAATGTGGTCTGATTGTTTTGTCTATAATTGGGACTTTGATAACAATCTAACTAAACTGAAAACACACAAACAATTGTAATGTTCATGTCTTTAAATTGAGCACATGTAGTATGAATAAAGACTGCAAGGTATGTGAAACCTCAAATTAAATAATCTCTATATCCCAAATAAGATTTAAATAATGTTGAGCAAATATAGTGGTCCATTCCTCCCTCAAGTCCTCAATATCTCTGGGAGGCCTTGCAATAAGGGCCCCACTTTGGGTCTGAACAAGATCTTGAAAGGGTTTTAATAGCATTTCCCGGTACCAGTCGCCTCAAAACTACTACGAGGGGACCCCTTAAAGAAGAGAGGTGGTTTTTGTGATGTCCTCCCCATTCATATCTATGTCACACATATTCAAAGCCCCCATCTGCAGCTGGTTTGGCACTCCCATAACCTCGTTCCCCGGGCTGATTTGTGGCACGGTTTTTCAGCCGTACTGCGCGCCGTATTCGAACCAGTACGGCTGAAATCCATCCCTGTCTTACGGCAATCCCTGACTGTCAGGGGGCCCAGCTGCCGGCCCCCCGTAAGGCACCCCCGAATTGCAGGGCGAAATCCATCCCGCAATTAGTGGCAAAACCGTGGAACAGGCCCCCAAAAATAAATGTGCTGCCCTCCTCTTTATGTAACACAGTTGGCTTGTAGCTAGCTATGAGGCGACCTGTTCCATGGATGTTTCTTCATAGGAACACCCCTTACAAACAATTGGCCATTTAAAAACACAAATTTTTCTCATTGTTAGGGTATGTTCACATGGCTTATTTTGGGGCTCATTTCGGCACGTATTGCGAGCGTCTCGCTCAAACGGCAAAAATGGCCCCATCATTAGGGGAATCCACAGTTATCATGAGAAACTAGGTTTACGCCTCCTCTTAGGGCTTAAATACAATCGTATTGCCCACGAGGAGATAATTGACATTCTTTTTTTTCGGCGCCCAACGATAATGCAGTCTATGGGCTGGGGGGTGGGGGGTTGCCCCCCTCCTTCCCGGCGTCAAGCCGTGTGAACATACCCTTAACCATACTTAAAGGGGTGTTCCAGCAGTTCAAAGTACTTGTTCATCCGTCGGTGCATGAAAAAAGAATCAAATTTCCCTTTTTTTGGATGCGTTGATCCAGATGTAGCGGAACTTCAGTGATGGGTGCAGACACCACAAGCCACAAATCCCGATGCCCACCACTGAGGCCTGTGCACCCGTCAGGTGAATGATGAACATTCACAGCTACAGTCAGGATTGCCACGATGGAAAAACGGCATCAGGGAGGTATGATTCTTCTCTTCTATTTTTCATCATCCCCTGAAAGACTAATGAACACTTTGAACCGTTGGAACACCCCTTTAAGTTGATTTACTTGTGTGCTTTGGCTGACAGTCATGTAGAATTAACCACCATCTCTTTACTTTGAGGTCATAGACTGCTCTCCTGAAAGTTTTAAAAAGGGGGTTTTGCCAAAATCTCATTTTAAAACCCTTTTCCATCCAACATTTCCCCAGTTTCTGGTGGGGGGATAAAGAAGGAGAAGTGTGTGATTTTTTTTTGAATTGCAGATCATTTTACCCAGCAGGATGACTCCCCCAAGCCTTTCCTCTCTGAAATCAAAAAAAGGTCTTTTAAGGGTAAAGTTTTTGTGAGGGGCTAGAGGAAAATTTTTTTGGGGCCCCATTCACAAGGGCCCTGGGGTTCCCCAAATCTCTGCAGGAACCAAATTTTTGGTTTTTTTTTTTCTTTTTATCAATGCACAAACCCCATTGATTTTTTCTTTTTAATTTATTTTGCAGGGTTTGACTAAATTACTAAGGAGAAACAGAGGGGGGGAAGTAAAATTACAGCCCTGGGTTTGGAATACTCAAATACTTCCTAAGAGGAAGGTGATCCTGAACTTTCGACCAGGACGGGGAGAAGCTCTCACCCGGGGGTTTCGTATCCCCGGGAGCCCGACCCTTTTTAACAATGGTTTATAAAGGGACGGGCTAAAAAAAACACCCAAATTTTTGATAATGTTTAAGGGGTGAAAATTTTTACTTTTTTAATTTTTAAAAACCCACCCCACTCTTTTTTAAACTTTGTGGAAAAACCCCCCTTTTAAAATGCCCCTTTTTGAATTGCTTCAAAAAATGGCTGCAATTTTGGTCCCGGTGCCAAAGCAGCAAACTAACCCCAAATCATGATGTTTTCTTCATTATGCTTTACAGCGGGAAAAGGGGAGGGGAAAATTTTTTGGGGGGGAAAAAGGGAACAAATAACGTCACCAAAAAATGCATCAAAAAGAAAAGGAAAAAAAAAATTTCCAAAGGCGCCCAAACAATTTTTTTACCAAAATATTTTAAAAAAGGGAAATTACGGGTTTTGGTTTTCCCCCTTTTTTTTTCCAGGAAACTTTTTACTTTCAATTGACAAAATCAAATGCAAAGACAATTTGGCCCCCATGTTTTGCCAAAAAACAATTTTTTAAAAATTTCTGTCCCCTTTTCCCCAACAACCCAATTAGACTTATTATTAATTTGGTTTTGTAAAATTTAGGGAGATCCCTATTTTGGTTTTTGCTTTAATTGGGGTACCTTTTTCACAAGGGGGGGGGGGGGTTAAAAGTTTAAACGGGAAACCCTTTCCCAAACCATTTTATAGTGTTAATTTTACCCTGTCCAAGGGGCGTGAAAAAACCCGCTACTGTCCCCAGCTAAAAAACAGGAGGGAAAAGGGCAACCTGGAAATTTAAAACAAAATTTCTACAATTTCATAACGCCCAAAAGTCAATTTTAAAAAAATCTACTTGTTCCCCCTATTCAAAAGCCAAATTAAAAGGGCCCGTGGTCCCTTCCTGCAAGGGCATTTTTAAGGGTGTTTTTTTTTTTTTTTAAATTGTTTACATATATTAAAAAGAGGGTCAATTTAAAAAAAAAAACTATTTTAAATGTTTTAAGAGAAATAATAATAAAAAAAAATTTTTTTCTATAGCGCCCAAAAATATTCCGCAGGGACTTTTCAAATTTCAAGGGTAAACAAAACAGTCCAATTTCACATTAAAAGGGACTTACAAAAATTTAAAAAGAAAAAAGGTTTTGAGGGCCCTGCTCGTGAGACTTACAACTATTAAAGGGGGTATGGGGAAACATACGGGAAGAAGTGGCCCCAAATTAATTTAAAAGGTCCGGCCATGGGGTTTCAAAAAAAGGGGGGGGTTTACAGAAAAAAAGGAAAACCCTGCCCCCAGAACTGTACATCAAAATACAGAAAGTGGGCCCTTTAGGGGCCCAATTTCAGGGGGTGACCCGATTTTTGGGGTAAAAGCAGTTTTGGGACTTGGGGGGCCAACCGAGAAGATGTATTTTCAGGGCCCCAAAAAATGTGAGGGTTTTTAATGTGGCCCGATCGCCCCGGTAGCAAATTCCAGAGAATTGGTGCCGCCCCGTGTGAAAGCTTTTAAAGGGGGGCATGGGGGAGTTCCGGGTGAATTTAGGAATGTTTGTTTTGATATCACAGCAGAACGGAGAGCACGGGTTTGGGCGGTAGACAGAGACTAGGAGAGGGGAAGTAGGGGAGCAGCCCTGTGGGAGAGTTTTAAGGGGGAGTGTTCTGAGATTTAAAAACTGTATTCCTGTACGGGGTGGGGAACCAGTGGCCCTGACTGGGCCCAGGGAAAAGGGAACCCTATAGCGGGGGAGAGAAAGGGCAAGCCTGGGGCTGCCAAACCCGGGCAAATTGGAGAGGGGGGAATTTTTACTAACTTGCAAAAAAATTAAAAACTTAACCCCCAAAAAATTTTTACCACTACATAACCCAGAAATACAGGGATTCTGTTTCACTGCCCCGTCAGTGGGGTAATCCCCCCCCGAAAAAGACGGCCTTTCCCCTTTAATGACAGGCCAAAGTCCAAAAACAAGCCTTTTATAAACACCTTAATCCCAGCTATCCCCACGCTTTTCCCCCCCACGTATTGGGTTCCCTCAGGGGGGTTTTAAATTCGCTGTGGGAAAAAAATACGCAAAAATAAAAACGCATATCACAACACATGACTTCCCATTCCGGTTTGGGGTAAAAATGGGAAACCCTACTTAGCTTTAAATGCTGCCGGGAAAAACGACATGAATCCCGCAGCTCCTTTTAGCAAAGCTGGCCAAACCCCAAAATAAGAGGGATACAGAGAAGGATTGTCTCTG